>JAGDQP010036532.1:2030-19020 GCA_022664845.1 Lepisma saccharinum | reverse complement strand
TAAACCAGGTTTCGATCCAGGGTTATTTGCATTAGCTTTCGAACATGCTATCAATGCGCTAAATGGTCACTGGATGCATTTGTTCGGAAGTACTATTTACTGCTAAGGAGTAATGCGCATGCGCGAGGATGGCTCAGCTCTTCCTGTCGCTAGTCGCAAGTTATTATACTAATTCAGCATGAAACAATTACGCGTTCCCCTACCCATCGTACCCACCGCTTTCTACTTTCCTGATTAAATCATGTTTTGATGTACTGTTTCTTCTCCACCAGTAAATCCAAGCTCCGATAATTACATAGAATAGTTTAACAACAGTTATGGTAGGAACTAAACTATCTTCGTCCATATCTCTACTGCACACGTAATATCATACAGGTAATTAGGTTATTCTAAAATATTGTTTTAAACTTCTTTTTCACAGACGGGAATAACTAACTCGCATTTAGATATGTTTTCATACACTGATATTTCTAACTGCTATTGTTAACAGATACTTACATATAGAACTATTGCTATCACTGTTACGGAATAAAAAGCAGTTTTGCAGGGCGAAATTTCTGTCAGTGGATAGACGGGGGAAAAAATTGAAATTATTGCTTAGGCCCTCTACTTATAACTTTCGAGTTCATTGTGCATACATTTCTTGTAAATAACATTGATTTGAAGGTTTCTCTTGCGTTTTTCTTCATTTTCTGGTCGATCTTTCCATTCTTACGTCTCAGCACCTAAGAATGAGCAGACGTTTTTCCATACGTTTGAAGAAGGAAACAAATCCATCAAATTTTTTTAACTCTACAGGAAAAAATTGAATACTTGTAAACTGTCTGAGCAGTACGAAAGTATCAGAAGACCGTTCTTTTTATGCCTAATCTGAGGCCGGTTTTCCTTAGCTTAAGCAAAAGCTTCCTAAAGGTTTCTATTGCTTCATCGGTATTGCAACAATGAATAAATAAAATTGTCAACATACGAACTGATTTTCTCGGAATCTATATCCTCAGTAACATTTTGAACTAGTGTGCACAGGGCTTGGGTCGATCCTAAATACCCCACTGCCAATCTTTTCAAAATGTATGACCCCCAGCCTAGGAATACTAAACCCGAAATATTTAGTGCTAGATGGATGTAACTTAGTTTTAAAAAAGAGAAGACGAAATATCGCTAGAAACAAAGCACGTTTCCCGTGTAATTTCTTAAAAAAATCTACTATTGGACTAACTGGTTCGCATTCCACATCACAAAAGGAATTTAAATGTCTCAGATCAAGGCACAGCCTCATGGATCCATCTGCCTTCATGGCCAGCACGACCCTGTTGCAATAAGGAGTTTTTACCTTTTCTATAAAATAACCCGCCAACAAATCATTGATCTGTTTGGTAACCGATTCCATGAGGTAAAAAAGGTATGTTACCTCGATTATTTTTGTTGTAATTATTACCATTGTTGCGATTTTCATTGTTTCTGTATCGTCTGGAATTATTGTCTCCCCTGTAAGAATTTCGTGAGCTACGCTCCTGAAACCTACCGCTGGACCAGGCTTTCTGCATACCGACTTCAGTTACGGCTACGGCCAAATTAGAAATTTGCTTTCTAATTTCAGACAGGTCCCTTTGAAATGTATCAGAATTTTCGGCTATCGTGCGTTCATTATGCACATTCTTTCTTTGGGCACTTACCGTTGTCCGTTGCCGGACAATCGGTCTCGTTACAGCGGAGCCCTGGTAAGAAAAATATGGTCCTTGTCCTACGTTCGTTACATTAGATTGTACTGGCTGTGGGGACATGGTGTCTCTAGACTGATATCCCATATTGTGTATTGGTATACGGGTTCAGATCCTGCTGGTGATCACTACTCGCCATACTCAAGTTTGGCACCATGCTAGCCGTGTTCGGATCTCGCTTTAGTTGGTAACCCGCTAAGTGCGATTGCAAATTTAGTAATTTCAACTGGTCATGTTTATCAAAAAGATACTTGCGCGTCTCCAGAGCTTGAAGCCCTTTTTAAGTGCTTCTACTGTTTGAAAATCTTCGGACGCTACCTTGTCAAGAAATTCATTTGATAAACCTGATTAAATGGTAAATAGGTTTCGGTAATTGCATATCCAGGTCAAGTTCGTTAATGAGACGTTCTTTGTCCATTACGCACACCAATGGTCTCTCATCCGAACGCTGCATTCGAGAAGAAATACGTTCTACTGCCAAAATTTGGTGTCTGGGGGGTCGGATGGATTCTCTAATTTTGTTTCACTATATTGTATGCCACTGCGCTGCACGTATTATCCTTCGTCAAGTTCATATACACTCTCAAGGCCTTTTAAGTAAGGGCCGAGTCGAAGTTTCTTCGAGTCTCCGGGCCATGCATTTATATCAGCTGCCAATTCCAATAGGTGAATGAAATACGCAAATGATTCACCATCATAATAAAGTAGAGGATTCAAATAACCGCTGGCGGGATTCCCTTGAGCTCCTTCACATTCTTCTCGGTCGCCTGCCATACCGGTACTTCGCAACCAATATGACATTTATTTATATGAAACTTGATAACAAATATTTGTGGTCGCTCTGTATTACTATTATATTCTACACCTTAAAATTACTTTGCCATCACCCGTTCTTAACATAACATGCAGTACATAAAAGAAAAAAGAAAAAACTCGTCCATTGCATTAAAAAAGGTTAACGCTATGCTCGTTCTCATAAATATTAATTTGTCATAAAAATCATATTTCAATATCCTAACACATTAAACCATGAGCAAAGCATAAACGCCGGAAGGTTGATGTAAAGAAATGTAACCTGAAAGAAAATAACCGCGTGTTATTAAACCGTATCCGTTTACATGTCTTTTCCTGCTGAACAAAAAAAAAAAAAAAAAAAAATGAAACTTTTAGAGACTACTGGCAATAACTTGTTTTACTTGTTATTGTCATCTTCAAAACAATAACGGAAAAGAAGACAGGAAAGAGAGAGAGAGAGAGAAAAAAAAATAACCTATGCTTCCTACTTCATTATTGTACTGTTTGCCAAATTAAAGTTTCCTTGGCAGCTATCTCGCCTAACAGTTGCAATTTATATTAAAATACTATAAATTTATAACTTCTCGAGAATCAAACCTAATACTTGGTTTCGGTTCTGTCATTATGGTACTCAAGCTAACAATCTAACATGTCATAGAACTTTTAAGAAAGAGATATGAAAAAGGATGTACCCAACATCTACATCCATGTCATATGTCGCGCTTAACTTCGACGCAGAGTTGCTTAAGGGATGTTAAGGTAGAGCAAATAAACAACGAATTCTAAAGGTGCAGTTTCGTTTGTGCGATTTTCGCATACGAAGATCGCAAGCAACTGCTGCACGCGCCACTGCATTGACACGTTGAATGGAAATCAGTGAAGCCGGTTTGGTTTGCGCGTCGGACGCATGGTGTCGCTAGCAACTGTTGCAACGACTCCTTCGGAGAGGAGTCAAGCTGCAGCTATCGCATGCGTTGTAGAGTGTTGAGTAGTTTTTATTCGTGTTTTCTTTGAATTTGGAACTATTTTGTGCCAAATATGAACTTCAGCAGAGATGAGAATGAAAAGCTACGTCAAGAATGCACGAAAATACTATAAAATTGTTGGTAAAACCCGAAATAAAGAGAATGCATACATAGACGTAGTAAGTTTGGAGCTCAATAGATGGCAGCAGAGTACTACAGCAGCTTGAAGTAACAGTATTGTTTGATATTGAATGAAAGTTGAGTTTAATTTAAAATGCTGTTTATATTATTATTATAGTTGTTTGTAATCATGTCTAAAATTCTGAAACTGTAAAAATGTTGTTTACAGAAAGATCTTAAAACTTGTAATGCACGAAAAGTAAATCATATGACTGTATAGATATACTATGGCGTCGCGCACGCGCTAATGGCACAAAGGAAACTACCCCACTACATGCTTCCGTTGCACGTATTCACTGAATGCGGTCATTGCATACGACCATCGCCTAAACGAAACTGCAAGTTTAGAATCATCAAACTCTATTTCGTCAAATAACTAACATGTAATCGCATAGCTCCGGACTCACCTGTCTACTGCTGTAGTCAATGTTGAGAGGTGCTTAACTGAATTGTGATTGTCTAGTTACCAATCCGTATTACAACTAAATTTACTTGCACCTAGAATTTCAGTATACCTGGATAAATCATGAAATGGTGACTCGGCCCGGCCCACGTGTAACAAGAGGACAATCGTCGGGACAGAACCCTGTCCTGCCTTTGGCCTCCCGTCACACCAAGCCACGCCGACAATGCATTTCCAGTTATCCGGAGCTATTCTATATTGTACCATGCACACATTCCAAGAAGTACAAATTACATCCACATCACATAATTGCCACACCACGATATTCTTTTCTGTCGGTATAATGTCCTTTGGTTAACAACACCAAGTGTACCGGGTGTTTCCAATAACGTGTTACATATAACATACTACATATGACACTATTTAGAATATGTCGTTTATTTTTATATAGTTTAATAGTTTATATTCATCATTAGAAACATAAAAGTATAACAAAAATAAATATAACTTTTCATAACCAAATGTCAGATGCAAAAAAATATTTTATATACAACGTTATTGTGGTCTTCCCTGTGCTATCGATACGTACATATACTAACGATCCGTCCAGAGACGCCAACGCCATCAACTAATAGCTACTCATTTCCTCAAATATCACTCTTTGGCCTGCTCTGGGGCCACTCAATGATCTCGGACTGTGATAATGTATCAGGTTGAGATAGTATCCACAGTACAATGTGAAATTTATAACTAGATGTATTATTTTCTACAGACTTGATACTTGCAATTTGTTTCAAAATTATGTTTATGACCTTGGACTAAAATATTGTAATAACAGGTGACTTAATAATTTAAATACCAAGGTCAAAAGTTTACAGATCATGATCCAATGATATTGGTATAGATATGGAACTAAAACCAGGCAAAAGTAGAAAAATAAATAAAAAATATATGAAGAAAAACATACATTAGTAAAATAAAAAATGCTAGAAATTTTGTCAGATTGTAGAAACATTACACACAGCACGTATCTCTATGATTACAGAAAATAATAATACGTAATGCAATATTTTAAACTATTCTGAATTAATCACAGTTTCAACTCCCTCCGGGACCTCTCAAACAGAATAGTTAGAGCCCTTTTTTAAATAAAAATTATAGGCCCCTCCTAAAAGCTCACCCTCTCGTGTAGGATGCTAATATGAAAATTTAATCAAAAATAATTTTCATTTGAAATTTTCAAGTTGAACCCCCATACATATATACTTCCGGTACGCCACTGATCCCCCGAATACACTAAGCTTAGTTGAATTCTCCATATGTACTTTTGTCATCAAAATTTTTGTTTCACTGTTCTACACCTAGTAGTTTTTTAGTTATTGCCAATGGACAACGTTGGTGATGTAATACTGTTCCTGTAACAATAAGATACTGTAGCTCCCAAACCGTATACAATTTCGAAATAGTTTTCATCTAAAAGTTATTTTGTTTTCAATGCTGATTCCAAAAATGTAAAAAGTTTCCATTTGAAATTTTCAAGTTGACCCCCTCACACGTATTTCCGCTACGCCACTGATTCCCCAAATCTGATAGTTGAATTCGCCATATGAGTTTTTATCACAATTTTTTTTGTTCTACTTCTCTAGTGCACTTGATAACGAAATGGTCCTATGGTGCCGGACTTTTGAATCACCTAGTATATATATATATATATATATATATGTATGTATGTGTGCGTGCCGAACAGACGTTAGCTTGATCACGCGTACGACTCTAGCGTTGGAAGAGGTCGTGTGGTTAGTAAAAATTGTATTCCTGACACATCACGTCTTGGCGCTGGTGCTCGTTAGGTTAAAATATTAAATCATTGTACCTTGTGTAGAGGCTATAACTTTTCAGCCAATCGGATTGCGAGATTCGGGTCTGATTCAATTATCGATTGATCGTACGTATTAATTAATCGATCAGGGAAATCAAAGTTGAAGGCAATGACATCAGAACTCGAAAAGAAAATAACAAACAAACGAGTTATAAAGTTACAGATGAACAAAATAAAAAGAATGATTGAATTTACGAAAAACAATCCATATTTGATTGCTGGAACACCTTCTATATGAAAGAAGGTGAAGAGAACTTGTGGCATGAATTGACGAAACTTCTAAAATCTGGAATTCCTCCAGGCTTTTAAGTTTCGGGGTGTAAAGTCAAAATTGAAAGGGTGTAAGTGGAGTTTTGCAAGGTTTTTATCGATTTTTGACGGCTAAAATCTTAAAATGGGGGGTGTTGTCGAGAATTTAGGGGGAGACACCCCCACAAAGATGTCTGGCGGAATCAGTTCTAAATTGCACGGACAATGGTTGTAAGTCTGAAAGCATTGGAGAAAAGTATCTACTTAGGTTGTATTTTCCGGCTAAAATTTACTTTATCTACGCCAGTTATTGTGTCATATGTACTCTCTATACCGCGCATTTCCATGTAAATAATTATCACAGACACATAATTACACATGCATACAGCGACAGCCAATAAGCCAAAAATTGTTACGAAAAGCGATGTGACATTATTAATTCGTTAAATACGTTTTTGAGTTGTTCAGTTCCAGCGGCTGACTGTCCTGTTTTCCCTCGCCTTCCCGCTTCCTTTTCCTCCCTGTTTCGGCCCGAGCCTTACATGGAAGACTATAAATAAAATTAAGATGTTTTTGAATTTACCAGTTACATACGACGGCAGACGGACTAATATCGTTACTTCGTGTTATAAAGGACAAGTATTTTGATACGATAATCACGGACAGTATGCCTAGCGAGCGAGGACGGGTTAGAATAAGTCAAGTTAGACAATATATTTTATTATAAACAGTGCATATTACCTTTAACCAAAAGTGATCCGGTTTTAGCTCTCCCTTCAACACTCTCACCATGTGCTCGTTTTGAAAGCTGATGCATCTAAAATAGGCCCTTGGCCTTTTCGCTCTTTCACTCTTATTTCACACCTGCATTACTCGAAACTGTTATGCTGGCCGAGCGGTCTGCGGCGGTAGGCCATAGGCTCGAAGGTCCCGGCAGGAGCATGGGTGTGGATTTTAACAGCTTAAGGCGAATCGTGACGGGGCGAAGTCCAAAGTTACTAGACTGACCCGTAACAAAATAAAGTTTTTTTTTTTCGAAACTGTTATATTGTGCCTTTCAACACTTCTACACATGTTGGAAAGAATACATTTCTGCTTTAGATTCTATATTTTGAGGGTAGATAAAGTAAATTTTACCTTATATGCAACCGCTTTCAGAACAAGCAGATAGTATGAGTGTTAAAGGAATAGCTGAATTTTATTTGTGGTCTTTAGGCATCTAATGCTCGGGCCGGGATAGGGAGGCAAAGAAAGCGGGTTGTTGAGGAAAATTTTTTGAAAAAGCTCAGTTAGCATGATGGACCGCTGGAATCGATCAACTAAAAATGTAGACCCCTCCCCCCTATTTAATGAATTAATAATGGCACATGGCTTGTCGTAACAACTTTTGGATTATTGGCTGTCGCTGTGTGTGTGTGTGTAAAGATGTATCTGTGATAATGCAAACTGTAAATGTATGTAGAAATGCAAACTGTGTTTTGATATGAACGAACTCATGTGATTCATGATAAATAGGTGAAAATAAATAAATATGAACAGGTTCGCCGCATAACCGGAAAACTAACAAGTGGAGACACAATGATGGCTTGAATGCCTAATAGCCCTACCATGAGAATGTATTTATTTTCTTAAAAAAAAAAGAACCCAAGGGTTATAATTAACCATTAATTACACTAATAATTTTCTTTCATCTTTTCTGGATAGTAATATTCAAGGAGACAAACTCAAGAAGATACTTTAACTTCTGACTGGTGTAGAATACTGTATCCTCTACGCATTTGGTTCAAATGAATAAAGCAAAAATTCCCGACTTCTGTGTGTTCAAATGTACTTTTGTAAAGTGTATAACTAACTTTAACGAAGCTCAAATTAAATTTACTCTATTTCTGTAAAGAAGTCTTCTATAGCTAGTATACACAAGGGTTATAAAACTGGCGAGATCCTATCGTGTTCTCAATACCCAAATATAGCCTACTATATGCTCACAGAGTACAAGGGTGATTTACTAATTAAACACTTTTTTTTAAATATATTTATGTACTACTTAAGAAAATGTACTGGTGAATGTGAGTTTATTGGCAAAACTTATCTAATCTACTGCTGACATATTTCTTGTAAAATGAGTATAGGTTTATATAATATGAAATATGTACCTAAACAATAATCATGTGAGCATAAAAAATTATATAATCATATCACATTTCTATTCTATGAACACGGACATAAATTCATTTTGGGACGCGTGTGAAGTTATTCTAATGTATTTCATCCTAAAGTTCCAAATGAAGTAGGCTCGTCCCAAACACCTTTTTTAGAAATCACACAACACAAACTTCGCATGCCACTAACAAATTTAGAGAATTACGACAGAGGGTAGTGGTAATTACCAAACTGAGAAAAGCGTTCTATCTAACGGGCATGTTTCAAAAAGATTGTCGATACATACTAAAGAAAGGCCCACTAGTGAAAGTGTATTTGAAGCAGATCTCCTGTCATATTACAACAAGTAGTATCCAGATAATTAAAAGGAAATTTATAGTAATTAACAATTACTTACGGCCCTTGTATTTCCTTCATCCTTCGTCCTCTTTTGGAGCATTTCATTATATATTTTTTTAATGTTTATACAGGATCTTCTCCATGCATCGGTTAGCACTCTGCGGCCATATATTTTTCGTTAACGACTCATCAACTCTCCCGCTTCCTACCTCACGCTCAAAACGAAGACGTTAGACACTCGCAAGCTATCGCCAAACACGTTAACGAACGGTCAGGAATACAAATCAAAGCGTCGTTAACGACTGAAGTTCGACGCTCGCACTCTGTCTAACGTAACGTCTGTTCGGGAATCGGCCCCCTGGACCGGCAAACCAAGACTGTCGCCTCAAGAGGCTTCTGCCACTAACTGGGAGGAGATTCCTTAATTCCTCTTGCTAAGGCTTAAGGAAATCGACCGGGGCACACGCCTAACGTCCAATCCACACGTTCACGTCGTGGGGCCTGATAGTACCCAAGCAATTGCTTGGCTTACGAGCATGGATGGGCCGCTCACCGACCCACATTAGCAGACAGCGTGGTGAGTCAAATGTCCGCAAACCTCCTTTCTTATCACATGAAGGTACAACTAAAGAAACAGCCTCGTAGAACCTCATTTCCCGTAGGAAGGAATGCAGAAAGCAATGGCAGCGGTCAGTCTTGCAGGAAGTCAGAGGGTCGAAATGCCCGAGTTTGACTATACCAGGACACCGACAATGCAACTCGAACGGACCTATTCGTGACGACTCTCAACGGTCAGTCACTTGCAGGAGGGGACAAATTAGAAGAATTGGAAAACGAACTTAAGAGGATTAAGTGGGACATCATAGAACTATTAGAAGTGTGGAGGCTGAATGAAGTACAGTTGGAACTACCATCAGGGCGTTTCTACTTCAAAGAAACAGATAATACAAAACCGACAGAAATCTGTCGGTTATAATTAATAAAGACCTGAAGACACGGATCACAGAAATTAAAGGAATTTCAGATAGAATCGCATGAGTAATAATAAAGATATACAAGAGATACAGAATGGAAATTATACAGGTGTATGCTCCAACAACCTCACATCCGGAGGAGGAAGTCGAGGACTTATACGAGAAGATACAGAAGATTTTGGATAGTAGCAAATCGCATTACAAAATTGTAATGGGAGACTTCAATGCGAAAGTAGGAACTAAGCACAGCAGTGACACGAAAGTGGGAAACTTTGGATTTGACAAAAGAAACAAGAGCGGAGAGAAGTTAGTGGAATTCTCAGAAGCCAACAGACTGTTCATTTCCAATACATTTTTCAAGAAGCCGCCCAGAGGAAGTGGACATGGAAAGACCCAAATGGGACTAAAAACTAAATAGACTATATTATATCGAATAACAGGGAAATTCTGCAAGACGTGTCTGTTCTGAACAGGTTCAGAATCTCAAGGGATCATAGGATGGGGATATGTAAGCTAAGACTGAATAGTGATTTGAGGGAAAGAAGCTTATCAGAGGAAAACCGCCAGTCTTAGATGTGGAAAATCTAGGAAAACACAGACACGCATTCGATATAGAACTAAGCAACAGATTCAGCGCCTTGGAAAAGTTAGATACTGACTGAGATAATAAGAGAGACAGCTAAGGAAATTGCAGGCATGAAAAAGAAAGAAAAAGAGAGCAAAATAGAAGAAACTAAGTACTTGATGAAGAAAAGAAGGGAAATGAAAGAAGAGGAAAGTTACATAAAGAGGATTGAGTATATAGAACTAAAAATACCGTAAGAAAGAAAATAAGAGAGGATATACGAAGATACAACGAGCATCTTATTAGAAACGCAATCGAGGAAAACAAGAGAATGAAGAAAACCACACAGTAGTTCATGATAGGGAAAAAGGAAATACTTGCAGTTAAGAGTCCAGACGGGACCGAAACACAAAATAAGGAAGAAATTATAAAAATATTTGAAAATTTCCACATTAAATTGTACTACTCGGAAGAGGAACTAGGAAATTAAGATTCAGTAGAAAATGATGTAGATGTCCCAGACGCAATGGATAAAGAAGAAGTGGATAAAGTACTTCGAGGGATGAAGAACGGAAAATCGCCAGCAGAAGATGGACTCACAGTAGAGATGTTTAAATGGGGAGGTGAAAAGATGAAAGAGGAACTTGCTAAATTATTCTCGATGTGACTGAGGAAGAGAGAAATACCGTCAAGTCGGAATAATGCTGTTGTCATTTTGTTGTACAAGAAAGAAGACAAAGAACGCTTTGAAAACTACAGACCAATTAGTCTACTGTCAGTTATATACAAAATGTTAAAATAATTTTGAATCGTATTGAACGATTTTAACCAGGGAAGGGAACAAGCCGGATTTCGTCGTGGATTTAGCACGATGGACCACATACAAACATTGAATGAAGTTCTGGAAAGGACTAATGAATATAAACTTCCACTATGTTTGGAATTCATAGATTTTGAAAAAGCTTTCGATTCGGTGTCCTTGGCAGCAGTACTTAAATCACTTGAACATCAAGGCATCGAAAGTGCATACATCAAGTTACTGCGAAACATTTACTGGACTACCTCATCTGGCATTAGACTCCATCAAAAAAGTAAAAACAATTAAAGTTGGAAAAGTAGTAAGGCAAGGAGATGCAATTTCTCCAAAACTATTTTCAGCTGTCCTGGAAAGAGTGTTTCAAAATTTAAACTGGGATGAATTTGGAATAAAAATTAATGGCGAATATCTTCATCACCTACAATTCGCTAATTATATATTCCTTCTTGCTTCATGTGCAGAACTACAAACCAGAATGGAAGAGCTATGTAATGAGAGTTCGAAAATAGGCCTTAAAATGAACTTAAGTAAAACAAAAGTAATGTACAACCAACGTGCTGCAAAGTATAAATAAAGATTAGCGGAGTGACATTATTCATAGTTGATGAGTATGTTTACTGGGGCAGCATAAAACATCGAATGTGAAGTTGACGGATGAAATAAATACAAGATGTAAAAGGACGTGAAGTTCGTTTGAAAGACTACACTTTATTTTCGAAACCAAACTACCAATTCTTATCGTAAATAATATAAACTATATTCTTCTGTAACTTTGCTTCCTCTAAGAAAAATGATTTTGAAAAACGAAGGGAAAAGTAATAGTATTTACATGTTTCTATAGAGCATGAGACTTTCTAATCCAAATTTTAAACTATGATATACATGTACTAGTTTCTTACCTAGATAAACCTTTTCAAATAACTCTTAAATTTCTTCCTTGAAAACGTATTCGTTTACTTGCTTTATTTTTACAATTTTTGTTTTATTACTTTCTTACTTATATTGTACACTTCGCACCAAAAAAATTGTGACAGTGAACGCCGTGCAGCTAGGTAACCCAAATGGCACCTTCTTATCCCATAATCGTGTCTGGTAAATAGACCCCTCCTTCTCCTTCCTTTGTCTCACCCATACTAAAATAAGTAAATTTCGTGAGCGCATTTTTTTTCAAACTGGAAATGTATTAGTATCGATACATTTAAAGAATAAAAACGAGACGAATCAATATACATAAGTTGATGGTGGGAGGAATTTAAAATCAAAACAATGAAAAATTGAAACCGATGGATGTCTGTTAGACAGAGGCAGAGAAATGAGAGAGAGAAAAGGGGAACCGGTCAAATCGTCGAAAATCAAAAACGGTCATAACGTCGAAATAATTGGACAAATCGTCGAAAGATTTGGTCAAATCATCGAAACGCTAAACTGTCAAATCGTCGAAAATCAAAAACGGTCATAACGTCGAAAGAAGTGGACAAATCGTCTAAAGATATGGTCAGAACGTCGAAACGCTAAACGGTCAAAGCGTCGAAAGGCATATCGTCGAAAATAAAAAACGGTCATAGCGTCGAAAGAATTGGACAATTCGTCTAAGAAACGGTCAAAGCATCGAAAATTAAAAGCGGTCAAAGCGTCGAAAGGCATATCGTCGAATCGCTAAATCGGTCATAACGTCGAATTAATTCGACAAATCGTGGAAGGAAACGGTCAAAGCGTCGAAATTCATATCGTCGAATCGCTAAATCGGTCATAACGTCGAATTAATTGGACAAATCGTGGAAGGAAACGGTCAAAGCGTCGAAAATTAGAAATGGTCAAAGCGTCGAAAGGCATATCGTCGAAATACAAAATCGGTCATAATGTCGAAAGAACTGGACACATTGTGGAGGGAAACGGTCAAAGCGTCGAAAAGCAAAAATGGTCAAAGCGTCGAAAGGCACATCGTCGAAAAATGAAAACTCATAACGTCGAAAGAATCCGGCAAATCGTCGAAGGAAACGGTCAAAGCGTCGAAATGCAGAAACTGTTAGAGCGTGCGAGAGAGGAAAAAAAATGACCACGGATAGGGAAAAAATACCCACTGAGTAACCGGAAGAAAAGTTTAACTCATATTAATTTATATCTTTAATTGTTATATTGTTACGATAATAAGCTGTATAAAACAGTTAATGGCAATGCTATTTCTTCTTTACTGTAGATAGAGTTATAAGGAATATTTGTTTTAGAGGAACGTGATTAATGATTAGTAAAAGTTTATGGATTCTTCTTTTTCCTGATATGTTGAATTTATTACTGAAAGTTTCTTTGAAAGGAAAATATAGATTATATTGTACCATTTAGAGATGTCTAATAAATGGTATTAACATGTCTATTAATATAATAATGTCTATTACATAGTCTTATGAATAAATTTAATTGATATGAAAGAGAAGTAAATTTCCAATATAAAAATTTCCATTACATCAGCTTTCAAATAAATTTAATAAATATGAAAGAAATGATTATTTCAAAACAATAAAATTCATTACATAATACTAAAAATTAATTTAATCATATATAATAAAAATGAATGTCACGATGTTTGTCGCCACATAGCGCCAAAATTACATGACAGATGGCATTGATTTTGCGTACATGAGAAGATTATAGTTCCTGTTCCTGTTCTTGAACTGGTACTATAGGTTTGAAGAAATTCAGCTGGAATTTCCTTTTGTTACCCTTGTACCCACTCCATTAAAATTATTGAGAAAGCATTTCATAAATTGAATCGGCAGTTTAAAGAAGGTAATAAACGCCAAAAATGTGAAAATCTACTTTATGCCGGATTTGATATCTGGAAGGGATGGCGCATCTATACAATACACAAAGAAAGATCAGTAAAGCCTTCAAAAATAGGTGCGAAATAGAGATGGGCAAAACTAGCGTAGCAGCTATTTTTCACTGCTACATGGGATAAATTGCTATGACTGCTACAACCGATTACTGGCTGCAGTTACTGGCTTAGCTGCTACTTTTCTCCGAAGCTTATTAATGGTAAAACGCATTGTGTCCTGTTTTTTAAATAAACAGAACTGCTGGGAGAACGGAACAAAATGGCAGAGACTTGTCTGCAGAGAGGAAAACCATGACGTGTGAACACTACGTAAATAATAGCGTCTGTTACTCGTGTACAGAATTGATATAAAGAGCTCTCAGAAAGCACTGGGTGATAGTTGGCTACGTGCAGTAATGGATAAGGCGTTGGTGTTGTAATGCAGTGGTCCCGGGTTCTATACCAGTTCATCGCAAGTTTTTATTTTTAAAATGGATTATATTTTATTTATATTTTAAATAGGTTATTTTGACATGTTATTGTTTAATTTGTTTTATAACTTTATTTGCATTTAACGTTTTTTTGTAATACGAGGGCCATTATTTATATTTTGAGCCTAACAATGAAAAAACAGTAATGTGTCATTGAAAATTGATTTATTGTTTTTCGAAATACTCTCCTTTATGATCAATACACTTTTGCATTCGTTCGAACCATTTGTAAAACTATTTTTTCCAATCTTCTTGAGACACCTCCATAATATGGTTTTTGAACGCATCAACGGCTTCTTCCGCCGACGAAAATCGTTGTCCACGCAATTTATTCTTGACATTCGGGAACAAGAAGAAGTCATTGGGTGCTAAATCAGGACTGTACGGCGGATGACCCACCAATTCGATTTTTTGAGTGTTCAAATAGTCGGTTGTTAGACGAGATGTGTGACAGCTCGCATTGTCTTGATGAAGAATAATCCGACGGCGCTTGTTTGTTTTCCGTATTTGACCAAAGACCTCCGGCAAACAAATTGTTGTGTACCATTCAGAGTTCACCGTTCTACGTTCCCCTAAAAGCACAGTTGCCACATGACCAGTTTTACCAAAAAAACAGGAGACCATTTGTTTCGATGTGCTTCGAGCGCGAACAACTTTTGTTGGATTTGGTTCATCTTGGAACACCCATACAGTCGACTGCTGTTTACGTTCCGGCTCATATGCATATATCCATGATTCGTCACCTGTTACAATCTTATATACGTCTTTTGAAGCACCACCATTGTATTTATTGAGCATTTGTGTGCACCAATCGACTCGAGCTTCTTTTTGAGTTTTTGTCAAATTATGTGGGATCCAACGAGAACAAACCTTTCTCACAGCTAAATGATCATGCAATATTTTATATATGCTGGTGGAACTAATGCCAAGGGTTGTCTCAATCTCACAGTATGTCACATGACGATCTTGCAGTATTAGGTTTTGCACAGCATCAATGTTTTCTTGAATAACAACTGATTTTGGACGACCTTCGCGGATTTTGAGCGAATGGCGGCCACGATTAAAATCGTTATACCAGCGTTTCACAGTGGCAAAGGATGGGGCTTCATCACCAAATGTGGAAATCAGTTGATCGATGCACTCTTGTCTGGATAATCCAAGTCGAAAATCGTAAAAAATCATCCCACGAAAATGTTCACGAGTTAATTCCATTTTTCTGTTGTCACGCAATTTTCAATTCAACGTAAACAACACAAATAAAGCTATTGACAAAACATTTGAAGTACGTTATGGTCAAGAATGTCAGACGTTTCTATGGAAACGTCAAATGGCGCCTAAATACAATCAGTGTTGCCAGGACTCAAAATATAAATAGTGGCCCTCGTATTTTACGTTTATTCTGATTCTGTAGTCCAATTCAGATTTAACAAAATGGTAATAGAAAATGGGTAAGGCATTGGACTTGGGATTCAGTGGTCCCGGGTTCTGTACTCCTTCACCTAAAGTTTTTTTTATTTTTTAAGAGAAACTCCTTTTTATTTTGTAATTTTGAAGGAATGCTAGGTCTTGCGATTATACTTTTTTCTTCCTTTGAGGCAGTGAAAACAGTACGCACATTAAACAGTCCATAAAATTCACATAGTTTAAAAAAAATAAACCAGCAATTTGAAGAAGTGAATAAACGCTAAAAAATCGAAATTAGTTTTTTGCTAAAAACGCACCTCAATTTATACCCTCTTATAAGGTAGAAGAAAAGAACGATAGCTAGTTATAGAATGATTTATCTGGCCTTGGAAATATTAGTCAGTTTGAAGAAGGGAACAAGGCCACTAGCGTCTCAAAGCAAGAAGGCCTATTTTCGAATGTCTGAGAAAACACGATTCAGTCGCGTGTGCAATAAAAGAGAACACCATACCTGACTTTACCAAACTTCTACGTGCCCTTGGTCACTAATTTTATTAAATTTCCTAATGCGTTTATATAATAATAATAATAAATCACAGCCATATTCAATCCACTACCGGATGAAGCCTCTCCCCGAAGGGAGGAGTTGGTCTACTGCTCCCACGCCGACCAGACGGGTTGGGAGAGGAGAGCTCTCACTGCGATCGCTACTGTATTTTATGCACAGCAGCCCCCCAATTGTCCTCACGATGCTCGGTCAACACCGGAATCGAACCCGGGACCGCTCGCACTGAAGTCGAGAGCGCTACCGACTAGGCTACGCAGGAGCTCAAGGCGTATATGTATATATATATATATATGTGTGTGTGTGTGTGTTTGAAAAGAGAAACTTTTTTTTTAAAAAAAAAAGACAAAGAAAAAGACAATCTCACTATAATTCGATCTTGGATTCTCCGCATTAACTTTCCGACATGCTACCAATCCACTTAATTGATAATTGGAAACTGTCTGCTTGTCAGTCTCATTTACGGTGAAGGAGGCCTGTGTGAGAATGATCCCGCCGTAATAGTAGTTCCTTGTATTTGAGATACTACTACAGGGCACTTGTGACTAGCGACAGGAAGAGCGCATTGTGAAAACACGAGTTAATCGTGCGTGCAATAAAAAATACCGTACCTGACTTAACTAATCTCCACATGCGTTTGTTCACTAATCTTATTAAATTTTCTAATTCGTTTA
>JAGDQP010036530.1:0-19020 GCA_022664845.1 Lepisma saccharinum | reverse complement strand
CCGGAGCTGCTTGACTTCGGTGATCTTACGGGAACCGATAGACCAGCTCGGCTAGGGCGTTGCCTATATATATCCGGAAACTTCTGATCACATAGAATATATGTTAGAAGAGGGTACGCGGTAAATCCCATATTGATTGCTATTCATGCACGATCTCTGGATTCAGCGTTGCAGGCGTGTTTCGCAGCTTCTTATTAGCACGTGAAACAATTTGTATTAATAACAAATCATCAATAAATGATACATTGTGGTGTTATATTTCATGTTTTATTGTATGTCACCATTAATGAACAATCTACGTATATGTATGGACAACACGACCACATATTGTCCATTTTTAAGTTTTGGACTCTGTGTATTAAAATGAGCGGGCATGGCTCAGTGGTAAAGCGTTGGCTTAACATTCGGGAGGTCCTAGGATCGATCCCAGCGGTCGAACACCCAAACTGAGGTTATCCTAAGTCATACCAGGCAAATGCTGGGATGGTACCTACAAAATAGGCCCTATTCTTCTTCCTCTCCCACACCCTATCCCGGTCTAAGCCTCATATGCCTAAAGGTCTTAAAATAAATTCAAATGAAGTGAGCAAAAGGTAAAATGCCCGTTTAGTCGACTTTCACTTTTATCACTACCTTCTGACTCCTTATAAGTCTCCGTTCATCATTCCATTCTATACTTCTCTTCTGCTTCAATATTTTCATTATGATTTCCCAGGTGGTTGATCGAATGTCTTCTCTAAATCAACAAATCCCACACTACCTTACCTTTCTCTACATACCTCGATAAAACACCAGCGCAGTTCTTTCCCTTCTTCAAATCCAGTTTCTTCATTCTACTGTATAATACGTATATGGATCAGAAAAAAAAAAAAGATTCTACAGCAGATGAAAAAGAGCCAGTATGATCGGGCATGAATTGATTATGTATTCTAAGAAGACTGCACAGACATCACTTTTCCATGTAATCGCCAAGGCGATTGAGTCATTTATCAGCTCCCCAGATCAACTTGTTAATGCTGTCAATATAGAAATCATATCCTTGCTCATTGAACCACTTCGTGGCAGCGGTCTTGACTTTATCGTTGGACGACAACTGTGTTCCAAACAAGTGCACATCCAGCTGGTGAAAATGTCACTGGGCCCGATTCTGGGCTGTTAAGGGGATGACTCCACAGTTCACCCAAAACGTTGCAACAACTGTTGAATCTGCGGGTCGTTTGGAGCCTGTAATTATCATGAATGAAGTTAACAATGTCACTCAACCAGCCTGGCTTTGCGTCTGATGGTTTCCACGAATTCAAGATGGATCTCCGCTGCCGGAACATTCCTCGCCCGCAAGAAGTGTATTACACCTTGTACCTCCACAGAAGACAAATTATCCCAGCATCTCGCTATTGCATTTGCTACTAATCACCTGATGGTGAACGTAAAGTTGTCGAAATTCGACACACGTATATGACACCATCTGTTGCACCTCCGGGTTAACAAATTTTACTTCGTGCATCCGTAGAATACTTGCTGTAACCATTTTTTTCTGATCCATCCACGTACTTTGCTTAATATTCGTTGGAAAATCTGCACTGAGCATATTAACAAGTTGGTGGTTCTGTGATATCCATACTTCCTTGCGCTATTCTTTCTCAATGGAATTATTATTGTTTCTAAAAGCTCTCGTGGTCATTCTGTTCCATAAATTTCGTTACAGTCTCTGCATATAATTTCCCCGTTTTCTCGTATACGGTTTCTATCAAATCGTTCTAGATAACATCCATATAATGGTCCTTTACCATTTTTCATTAAGGGTCTTCACTTGCTTGGTTCGTTTATAGTTAATGTGCGTGGGCGTTGGACTGTTTCACACATATATTCTATCCAACATTTCACTCCGATCGCGAATGAAATTACTATTTTTGTCTTCTGTAAACCAGATTGAACTCGTTTCATCTTTTCCAATTCCATCAATTTTACTTCCCGTAGACCAGCTTGTATCTTCCGAGTCTTTCCAGTTCTTTCATTGCATTGAATTTCTGTCTTATATATATTTCTTTTGATCTCGTTCTCTCTAGGAATTAATTGCTTAGTTTTCTGTATATCTTTCTACCTTCTCCCGTAAAATCTGCTTCCATTTCTTCCTCTCTTACAATTTCTCTCATATTTCTTTTGGAACCCGTTCTTAATTTCTCTCCTCTTCACAATATCCTACAAGAGAATCCTATCTCTATCACCTCTTCGTGTTTGAAGGCAATGTGTTAATTCGCATCAGACCTCTCACCATCTACAGCAATGTCTGTATTCACACAATTATAAAGCCACCCAACGCCTTCGTCTAATGGTACGCTTGCTGACTTCTGATGGTGAAGCGTATTTCAAGTACTCCTACTGGTCATACTGACTAATGTTTTCCAGTATGTCCTTATGCTTTGCCACGCGAATGCCGGTCTGATATCTAAATGAAGGCTTTGTCCGCTACCCCTCTCTGCCCTCGGAAGAGTATTTCCGAGAGATGTCATCCTTCTGATATATGATGGAATTGCCTGTTGTGCTAATAATTAATCCAAGTTTTTAAAATATTATAGGCCTCTATGTTAGCGTAACCTAATGAGTGTTTTCCCTCTAATGTGTGTTCAGAAAAGCAACACCTCAGAGATTTACAATTTATTTTTTACCTGGGAAGAACAGAGAACACGATTCCAACTCTCAAACATTCGAGAAATTTCAAATAGGTGATACGTATAATGACAGTAGAAGGTTACAAGACGAATACTTCATCAAATGATTATCGGACAAACAAGTAAGGTTTAACTGTCGTTAGATACAGAAATGAGATTTCCGAATCTTTCGATATAACATGCGTCCAGACTTCTTTGTAATGAATGACAATTCTCACCATTTTCTTCATTCGAGTTATCTTGAAACGATTGTTTTTTTGCTTTTGTTCTTTCAGTACTGTTATTGGTAATTGAGTTTTGGAACATATTTCATTCATTTTCATTTATTGACTTATTTTCCTTGGCGGAGTTAAGGCCACAAATGCCTTCTCTTCCACTCAACCATGTACATACAAAATCTAAATAAGCTATCAACATTAATACTGGTATAATTGGATAATAATTAAGAAAAAGAATAAACACTAAATTAGTACACATAACTACACAAAGAAAAAAAATACACGTATAATCAGACACAATGCACACACACACACACACACACACACATGTTAACATTTTATAGAAAACATAAGCCTGTTTGCAATTTATGGCTGATACTACATATGTACATACATCGATAATGATACTACTACTAATAATAATAATTATAAAATATACAGATAACTTATCAGAATATTTTTTTTCTGTTTTTATTTCATCGTCGAGCGTGTAAAGACTAGGATTTTAGTTGGAGCAGGTCTGTAATCGACTTCCTAAACGTTGAGATGGACTGTAGTTGTTGTGTTTCAGGCGGAAGATCATTCCAAGTTTGGACGGTGGAAACAGTGAACGATTTGGAATAGGAAATAGAAGAGTGATGAGGGACCGACAGTAATTGGCTTTCCCTTGACCTGGTGTTGCGATCGTGGTAGGAGCTAAGGGCCTGAAAGCGTTCGTGCAAGTAAGAAGGTTGCAGAAGGCGAAGTATTTTGAAAAGAAGTGTTAGTCTATGTAAGTTGCGTCTTTCATTAAGTTTTAGCATTGACAATTGTCTATAGGATGGAGTCAGGTGGTCTGAGTACTTGAGAAGGAAAATAAATCGAAGACAAACATTTTGTACGCGCTGTAGTCGCCTGGCTAGTTCATCCTTGAGATTGGTTAGAATCACATCGCAATATTCCAGATGAGGGAATACCAGTAACTTAACTAGAATTGATTTGATGTGGGTGGGCAAAAAATGTTTAAGTCTATTGAATGAGTGTAGGGACGAGAATGCTTTCTTGCACATTGCATTGATGTGTGGTTTCCATTCTAGTCGCTCGTCTAGGATCACACCGAGGTTTTTGACTGTCGTAGAATAGGGTATAACAGTCTGGTTTAGACATACTGCTGGAAGATTATCCTTTGGCATGTATTGAGTTAGTTGGTTGGACGATATACGTATACATTTAGATTTTACTGGGTTAATTACTAATCTGTTTTTAGATGACCACTCGCTGATTTTTTGAAGATCCTCATTTAATTTGGAAATAGTGGTTTCTAGGTTTTGTGGGCGACATGATATGTATATTTGGAAATCATCAGCGTATAAATGATATTTACAGTGTGAGAGGACAGATGGGAGGTCCATTACATACATACAAAATAAAAGTGGTCCCAGGACACTTCCTTGGGGTACTCCATGAGTTAGGTAGCGCAGTGAGGAATTTTTACCAGCTATACTTACGAATTGTTTCCTATCGCACAAATAGTTTTTCACCCATCTAACAGCTCCCTGGGAATTTTTTTTTTTTTTTAAATGAGATAATTTCCGCAGTAAGATTTTGTGGTCAATAGACTGAAATGCCTTAGAAAAATCTAGAAGCGTAAGGTAGGTGATCTCTCTTTTATCTAGTGCCAGCTATATTTGGTATAAACATTTGACATTTATATGGTATCGGTTTCTTTATATTTTGCTTTAATCTTAGGCACCCGTGATATTTATAGGATAGTAAAAAGATCATGTACAGTACTATGAAATTAAAATCCAGTCATAATTTTATATTACTTTTATTAAGTGTATTATTGTTATTTTCTTGCATGTTCTCAATTATTCCATCAAGTAAGAATCCCTTATATCATCCACAAAAAAAATCTGAGCAACATTAGATTTAAATAAAAATATTTTGTCTTGATATGACAACATGCCTCACATTATATTTAACATATTTATGTAAGTTACATAAATATGTTGACTGGAGTTACAATGTACAGAGATATATACGAGTATATGTACGCGTGTATACCAATATCGCAGAATAAAATAAATTACCTTCTATATACACGTTACTGATACATTACAAAATTCACAACATAAAATATACACATCTAAATACATGCACAACGTAAAAGTCAAGTCGTTCGCTGTGGAGAACAAGTTCAGCTCGACCACTATACCTAAATGCTACAGCATGATTCCTAATTTTATAAGTATATTATGTTTAACTTTCCTAATACGCGTAATGATAGCGCTTTGAAATATTAAAATAGCCAAATGTACCTTTCCTTATAAATATGAATAGGATAGTGACTAGCCTTCTGTAATGTCAAGGTTCAATTCGTATAAAAAGTAATGTATATATATTTTTTAATGTTTCTGCGAAACTTTGTTAATGAATTCAAATGTTGAACAAGTGCAATATCAAAAACAGTGGCATATATGGTTTATTTTCGTAAAATTTATAATACTTATATAAGCTGGCATAAGAATGCTATTCGTCTTTTAAGTATTTGTATAAAATGCATGATTGTACAAGTATTGTTTTAAAGAACAACTACACTATGGACATATTCTAAATTGTATTCTTTTCAACTTCCGATATTTCGGGTTCAAATATTCAGTCCTGAGATTTGAAGTTTATAAATAGACTGACTAATGTTTACTCTTTAAAGGAAAGGGCTTGAAATTCTGTAAGCCAAGGTGGAAGAAAATTGAAATTAGCTACCCATGCTTGTGTTACAGAATTAAATTGTAGATTAGACAAACCGGTTTTGAAATTACCAACATTCCGTAGTGCATATGTAAGGTTTTCGAATATATCGAATGTTTATTCGAAAACACAAAATTCAAAGTTCTTAAAATATTCACTACTCTTTTTCTGTAAATAAAGGTAATATTAACTGGGTAAAGTGTGAAATTTACATAAAAGTTAAATCGTATCAATTTAGTGTAATTTTGCATTAAAATATTATATGTGGAAGTTGAAAGTTTTTTAAACATAAATACGATGATGGATGGTTAATTCATATATAATACAAATCTATATTAACAATAAAATATAATACTTGATCCTAGCATTCCCATAATTGGTTCATTATGTTGACTTTCTACTTAATTTAATTAAAGATCTTTATCTGTTGCCTTCCTGGGTTTTTATTTTAATCTCGAATGACTTAAGATATTGATCTGTATTGTTGCATGACATGATTGTAAGCAGATTGCTCCGTTTGTTATCCGTTATGCCTGAAAACTAAAATCGTACAGGGTCCAATGAAACATACAAAACAAAGAAAATTAGTACAATTTAAAAATCTACCATTGTGATATAATAATTTTATATCAGTTTGTAAAAATACAACTAAAAGCAACTCTCAAAACGGAAAAATAAATAAAGCGATAGAAGATAATCTACAAAATAATAATAGTTATTACAGTTTATCTTCAATCAGATTATCTTAACAAAACTAACTTAATATTTCTTTAGTCAATCCAACTCTAAAAAAAATTGGCAAAGTTCTTGTTAAAAAAACTTAATGTTAAACAAACGGCGAACATGCATAGTCATACTGGCGTTTCTATCCACACCAAGTCCTTTCTTTCTCAGGAAAATTCAAGCAGCAAAAAGGTTTAAAAAAAGATACGACAGTACAAACAAAAAATACTAAGGGCCAATTGCAAAGACGGAGTTTAGACGGAGATCTCAGTTAGGCTTAGGCTTAAACATCAATTTTCGAATGCACCAATTTAGCCTAAACCATGGTCTAGCCTAGGTCTACGTCTTTGCAATAGGGCGTAGCGTTTTATCCCAAACTTAGATCATTATCAGGAAACTTCCAGCAACAAAAAGTAAAAGGATACAAAAGTGAGAAAAGAAGAGAAATCAAGTTTAAAGGGAAAATTAGAAAACAAAGTTGAAAGAAGATAATAAGAAAGATAAAGCACAAGAATTAAGTATTAACAATCTAGTATGTATAAGAAGCGGCTTGATGTAAATAATTGATTGCACCCAGAGACTCTGACACCATTTTTTGAAGAGTGAGAATCGAATGTAAGGAGCATCCTACGAAATCATTGTAAGTCAAGAATGTGAAGACTCATTGTAGCGAACAAACAAAAGCATTACGTTAGGTAAATACAGGGTCTAAAGTGCCTTGAAACGCACCGGAACTGAAGACTATCAGAATATAATTTTGAATCAGAAATTGACTTCAGGTGTGTTATAAATTATATCTAGCACTTTCACTTTCTAAAATCTTAGTTATCATAATAGACTTGCTGAAAATTAAGATTTTTTTAGAGGAAAACATTTTATAAAACCCATAACAATAAGCAAAACTAATATTTTAAAATATAGTATCTGTTTGAAGTATCACGTCCCTTTCACGCTCACAGTTGTTTAAATTTTACTAATAAATCTCTGTTCTTTGTAAGGTGTATATTAATATAAGCGTGCATTACTTTTAAAATAATTTTGTGTAGATCATTTCCGCACACATAGGTCATATGATGTGTGTGAAAGGGGATCTATCAAAATCTCTGAAATGATAATCAATGGCAAACTAAGGGCTAGTGCATGAAGAAATTAACGAACGTATACTTAACCTAACTAAAGTACATGCTTAACGATCCAATACGTAAAAGGAATATCTGAATCGACAGGTTCTAATACATTGCTTCAATTATTGAGTTAAGTTCGTTGCGTTAATTTTTTTGTGCACTAGCCATAAATTTTGTTGATGGACATAATAGGGGAGCATGGCTCGCTAACTTAAAGTCATGTAGATTGCACCATTTTTGGATAGGATTTTGTTCAAAATTAGCCCTCTTTCTCGTATTATTATCATCAATTGAACACTTTACAGCAGCAAGGGAGTAGCTCCAAAGCTTCCAATTTTGAGATATTCGTATTAGTGGGTGCAGAATAACAAAATGTTTGTTGTACTTTTTGTTTGATTACAAAGCTAAGTCATACGTTAATATACAGATTTTGCTTTGCTAAACTACTTTGGTGTCCGCAGTAGGTGAATGGTAGCAGTCGCTGCCTTCAATGAAGGGGTCCCGGGTTCGATAATCGATGGGGATACAACTGGTTCGAAGTCCACTCTAAACAATAGATCTCGTTCTTAGAACGTCGTCTTCATTCGATAATAATCCATCTTCAGTTCAACTTGCTCTAGTCATAGACTTCCTCCGGGCAGAACAACCATTATCATTATCACGGCCTGAGCCCTAGACGCCTAAAGGCCGTAAATAAAATTCATTATCAAAATACTTTGAACATATGTAAATAAAATCCTTTTCACAATCCTTTAGTGTTCCGAGAGTAAATAAATTGGAATTACAGCCTTACTGATGCAAAGTCTTCAATTAATACATGTTGTTTTTACTTTAATCATGGAGAATGATGTTTAATCACTGAGTAGATAATTAAAACTCTTTTAGTTTCTTGGAAAGGAAAACAATTGCAAGGCATGACGTATCGAAAATTGATGCACAGAAGAGCTTATTTCTGATCGGTGTTAATTAATTGCCATCCAAAACATATTCCGGAAAAATAGCTCTATGTACTTACACTATAAAGAATTGTGGTAAGTTTCAGAAATCTTTGTTGAATACAAGTGTTGTTCAACAGCTCGTTCCTTTAGAATATATCCTGAACTATTGATTATAAAGTCACATAAAGCCCGTGACCCTGTGTAATCCTTTCTCAAAATGTTGACATGACACATCAAATACCGTAGCTTGAGCATTGTATAGGACCATTTACAGTTACTTTACATCAAATGCTTCAAATAAAATAAATTATTTCAAATCATTTGGAAGAGTTTTTAATATCACACTTTGGATCTCTTTGAATAATAGACCCGAAAGATTTAATATGTATTTACAAGGTGATGTCAAGAAATAAAGTTCTTTATTCCCCTCGGATGTTGCTACAGGGTGTAAATAACTTCAATGTCACGAAATATATTGTTTCTTCACTAGGCTGTGGTAACATCTTAATACTCAAGATAGCGCCTAGTGTCGATACAGCCAATTTAGAAATAGCGACTACTCGGATTTCGCTTACGTTTCTCTGGTGCTACGTCCAGGATGTTTTACGAAAAATGATGGTGATGAAACTTTAATATCCATTACATATTAAAGAATTTGATGGTACAAGCATCCAATGTCTACTGCTTACTAAATAAGCATACAAGATGTTCCCCAAACATAACATTTCTTTCTAGGTAAGAATCATCAACAATTTGGTTGGCCGATTTATTAATTTTGAACTTGTCTGATCTTTTATTTTTGTGATATTTTGAATAATTATCAGAGTTTCTCCTTTTACATATGTTAGTACATTAAATGTCTTACTCAGTTTCAGAAAATATTTAAAATTTTAATTTTGCTAATACTGGTACTTCTCGAACGTTGTGAGTTGCAAAGCCTTTTTTCATGTGTGATGTAATTCGATGGGTTCTGTCAAAAATTACACAGGCAAAACGTCCTGACCTTGCCAAGAGAGACAAGTACCTCAACAGAGAGCGATTATGTTTTTAAAAAGGCTAGATGTGCATTTACATCAGTTGAGTATGCAATGTAATATAGTCTGATTTTGTTTAAAAATAAACATAAGTGAACCTTACTTTTTGACTCTTCTTGCATATAACATGTCTATATAATAACTTTGAAGCACCTTAGTAACAGCACAATACATTTTATGCATACAAATTATAAAAAGGTTCAAGTCGAAGTAATTTTTATAGCTACACAAAAACTTAAAAAAATCTGATCATGTAATTTATGAAATATGAGCAAAGCGGGATTGTAAATTCAGAATTGAACAAAAACAGAATATTTCACAAAGCACTTTGTTGTCAACGACAGAATTACTTAAACAACATACATACTTCTTCTTTTATAAATATACTTAAAAACTAATTAACACTATTTCAAACAAAAAGTATATTTAAGCCTTGTTTTTGAAGTAAACACCCATACATTGGCCTACACTTACAAAAAAGCAATAAATTTATAAAAACAAAACCAGGGACTAGTATGTGATTTATATACAATTTGAAGTTACTATTCATAAATGTGACTTTAATTATAATATGCCAATACAGATAAGAGAGAGTTCATACTGGTTGAACAAATTCCAATTGTAGCAGTAACAATCAAACTTGCCGTATGGATAGAAAAATGAACAAATTATTGATAATTATGTACAAACAGAAAGGAGTATAAAATAATCTAAAATTTATTTAATTTAAACACATGTATCACAGGCTCCCACCTGTATGTATAATACAGACTAATAAATTTATATTCTATTCTATTCTAAATATGATCTTTTTTTTTAAATATTGCAGTGTTATAGTGGTGAGAATTAACTTTATTATTTCGTTTTGCATATACATTGACTTCTACACCAGATATAATAAACAGAACAATCGGTATTTATCGTTAAAGTACAGGTTTGTTTCGAGAGCGCAACAATCCCAATATTAACTTTCGACAAAAGGGAACATTTTATTATCATCTTCCAATCACTTCTGTAACTTTTTGTAGGGCACTGTTGACACATAAATGTGGTCAGCGCAATGACAGACACCACGTGAATATTGCGCTCTTGAGAGAGCAGTACCAGTTATTGTTCCGTTTTCCTTCATAAACAAGGTTTAATTAGCCTCTTTTTGTTTGACATACTGTTAATTATTCTGGAATATATTGATACAATAATTCGTTGTTATGAATCAATCAATATGGTCTGGAGCAGTTACGAACTTTTGTATAGAATGAAATAAAAAAAAAAGTCCTTCCAACGGAAACTGAAAATAGTCTAAAGCTTTGTTGTTCTACAGAGAATGAAAAATCATTAACAAGCCAATAACAAATTTCCATTACAGAGGTTTTCTTTCCTTACACTAAGAAGAATTACATTTATTAAGATCGAAATCACAATATGTTATTTCCAAGGGCAAAATTAGTCAAATTACTTTCAGAATTATAATTTCATCCATCTTGGCTCATAGATTCTGTAATCTCATATCTTCAATGCGAGTACAAGAGTAGAGACAAAACACAAAATAATACCTATTTAACAAAAATACAATTTCTAAATACTTCATTTTCCCCGCCATGCGAAGGATAGTCTTATGTACATAAAATTATAAACATAGTGTGTTGTTAACACTAAAGTCTTTACAGCTGAAACGTGATTCTGCATAAAAAATACAATCATCCAAGTTATTTTTGTTACTAAAATAAAAAATGAAGTACATTAAAACAATGGGAAATATTTTCGTCTATTGGCTTTAGTTTAACTTTCATATAGTTTTAAGTATTTCCTTAACAATTGTTATCGTTGTTTTGTTGCTAATTTTAGTTCTGATTCAAATCACGTCAATTACCAAGCGTCTTTGTGTGATGTTACTACCATTTGATAAAAGTTGGTTAATGAACATGTGGAGTAACAACAATAAATCACACATGATTGGTTATCATTATAAAGTACCCTGCATGTTCTCCTTTACATCTAATCATACAGTTCTTAGTTACTACTATTTTTTGTCACAAACCTTTATTGCTTACCTTTAACCTACATATTAGTAAGCCCACATACACCTTATTGCAAAATACTTAATCGGCATTACGAAAATAATGTGTTTTTATTTCTTCTTCCAGAATCGTAATTCTGTAGTTTTTAACTGTAAATGGTCCTAGAGATATACTTAACTTAGAAACTATCATACGCTTTCATGGAAAGGCATATCTCAGAGCACGTTTCTTCTTTATACTATCGCATCATCTTACCGTTAAAAATGGTCATAAAATCCTACCTTATTAAGCTGAAATCACCTATACCGTATATGTATAATGTACTAATAAAATATGGACAAGTTTTCGTTTTTTTTTTCTCTGTGAACTAATAGAATTGAATGCAAAATATAAAACTAAATTTTCTTGGTTCAGTTTGTTTTTTAGTCTTCTGATAAAACAATTTATCAAGAAAGTTGGTTTATAGATGTATACAGGCTTCATAAATTCTGATAAATAACTAGAGATAATTTGAAACAATTTTATCCGATTTACTCGTCCGATGATATTGTTTAAAAGTAATCACACATTTATTTGCGAAATTCTAATTATTTTTTTTAAATAGTTAACTGGGGTTTGTTAGTGAATCGAATGACCAACAAGATTATCTACACTCTACATATCAATGATGAGTTTCATAAATTTGAACAGGAACTGAACGTCCAATCCATGTTCATACAGCTAAAAGCTCTGGTTTGTTACTTAACCAACTCGGAACATTTAAGTTCCTTTGTGGTTAGATTAAGCTAATAAGGAAATAAGGCAATAAGGAAGGTTATGAATTTTAAGTGTGAAGGCTAGTTATGCAAGCTTATGTAAGCTGAGAAATTATAGTCATATATTCGTTTATCAATTGTTTATAGCACATCAGTAAAGCTCTTCACGAATCTATTTACCCAACAAGACTGTTGGTCATGATAGCGCTTGCACTACCTTGTTTCAAATACTTTACGCGCTTTGATAACATGAAAATAATGTACAATTGGTGGGTTTCACTAATCTTGGTTTAAAGTTGACGAATCGTTAAGTAACTTCAAGAGCTTTGACATAAAATTCGTTAACTAACTAGTCGTTAAATTCTTAACGAAGTCTGGTGAAACCTACCAAAAGAGCTATTAATTACTGTAGATAATAATATTTTAACATTCCAAGAAATCCTGGAAAATAAATTTGTTTATGATTAAAACAAATCATTCGAATATTCGAGTATACACTCCTGTTGTGAAATTAATTCTAATCAAAGAGGTTCTTCATTAATATTATAAATATTTTCTTTTTAACTTCACTTACAAAAGCAATGCGTTATTTAAAGAGATATGTACATAAGTCCTGTCACAATAACGGATCTTAACGCCTATTCTACAACTTTGTTTACCCCGTAAATATAGATAAGCAGTCAGTTTGATTGTCATTAGGATAAAGTATTTAAATAATATTAGTTTCAATCAGTGTCTGAAAAACACAGGTCGATTGACATCTTTAATTACAAAAGATTTCCTTTAAACAAAAATGAGTTGATGTTTTTGTGAATGACTTCACAACTATTATTCTAAACATTGCTAATTTACTATCTGAAACATTGTAATTCTATTTCTGATGGAACTACCCTTACTTATTCTATTTTAGAAAATGTTATAAAGTTATGCTTGTTAGTTTTACTTGTAATACACTGAAAGGAATCTTTTTCTTTAAAGTCGCCACGGCGTAAGAACTTGTGTGCAATCATGGACAAACAGCACCAGATGTCTCTACCATTGGCTGCTGGTAGCGTAACACAATAAGCATCCCCGCTGTTGGCTCCGCGAGTACATAAAGCGTCTCTTCTAGGCGAAGCCACACCGGTTCTTAGACCAATGGGTGACTATATTCCTAAAGCAATGCACAATAGATACTTGGATAATGCATTCTCCTTGATTTAATCCTATATTTCAGCTCCGTTTGGGGAAGGCTATAATGACGAAATACTTACACCCAGTGCAATTTTATCAAGATCCAATCTTAATTCTATTTCTTTTTAATCTAAAAAAAAAAAGTTATTTTTAAAGTTTGCTTTAGTACGATCTTCTAGAACCTTCTTACTGGGTGTAGAAGTTAAAACTCAAATTAACTTTTAGATTATTGACTTAAACAGATATGTTACTATGAATTGCAATTGATACTATTAAAATGAACACTAAGAGGTCTTTGCACCCATCTCCTGAGCCCTTTTCGTATTTTTTTTAAATACTGGATAAACAATAATATAATTTTGGAAGTCTGCCATGACGGATATTCAAATTTCTCAGCTAAAATAAATAATTTCCAAATATAAATTAGTTCATTTAATACATATCCATAGATGTTATCGGGACAGTTTTTCGTTATTTTTTCGTTTTACAGTATTTTTATCAAATATGAAAAGAAAAGAAAGTAGGCACTAAAGCCTCTTGATTGCATGAATATTGTTCTTAATAATACAAAAAAAATCTTTAAATTTATTTTATTCTCTATTCAGAGGTTTTCGAAATTACTAAACGGAAGAATAGCTATTTCCTCAGCCTAACTATATACTAAAAAAAATGTCATAGATATTACAAATAACTGATCTGTGAAATGATTATTTCTTCAGTACACGGGGAAAATTTGGAAGCATGTTAGATGGCAAATATCAACAAATTGTCATACAAATATGGACGGGAAAACGGTACCAACTCAACTTAATGCTACAAATTATCAAAGACTTGCATATGTACAATTGAGACTCGTTTTTTCCTCTGAAATACACCTTCCATGAAATTATTCTGCATTTTAGAAAATATCTATTCCCAATTACATCTCCTATTACATTTGCTAGCTCTGTTTAACTTGATTATACAGATCTGTCATATTATTACACTTATCTTTGAGCTGATGCAACCTGTCAGTGACTCTATTGATCAGTCGATCCTTGTAGCGAAGCGTAGTTCTATCTAACACAGACTGCGTTTTGATACAGTCATCACCTCCAAACTCACACACTCTGTAATGATGAAGGAATCCCGATTCTGCAGGCACGTTAAATGTTCCGTGTCCTGGAATATACTCCCATACAAAATGATTCCCGGCTTCCACCACAAACTCAGGTCTACACATATATTTGGAACGTTGTTTGTGAGGATGGAACTTGGCACGGCGCCTTGTCTTCCGTAATGTGACTAGATTAGGTAGATTGGAAGTACTAGGATCATCAGCCCACTGAAGATAGAAGAATGAGTTCTGGAAGGAATACGAACCCATGTTCCTTGTGTTGATTTTCTTGCCGAAAAATTCCGTTAGCTCTGCTAACGTGTCATTATATTTGGGAACAATAAATTCGTCCAAATCTATCATAACCAGAAAGCGGTAGCGATACATATTTCTATACAAACAATCATTGAGCGCAGCAAATAGTCCCTCAGTTCTAATTTCCTTTTGAGAGACCATATTTAGGTTCCACGGCAGCAATGTTATGTTTCCTTCTTTGATATACTCACGAAGAACACAATTCACATAGGGTCCAATCGTGTGATTATACATGGTGAAATGACTAATACCTAACAATCCATTCAACTCTAAAAATTCAAGCATTTGAAGAACTTGATTATAGCTAAAATGTAAAGGTTTTACACAGACGGCAGCATTTTGGCCAAAGTCAGGCATTATTTTGGTGGCATTCGAAAGATCTTCATCAGTGTTCCTAACAAGCAAATGATTCGACGGTGAACCACTTAACTGATTAACAACAGACACAGTGCTCGGAACGGACATGTTCCGTTTCAGGAATCTAGAATATATTGGACACAACACAAAAGAAGCAGTATATTTGAGATTCCAGTTCTCACGTATGATTTTCACATGAGCTTGCACTGCGTGAAAAGTTCCGTTTGGATACCAAAATTTGCACCACACTTTTTCAGGATTTCTGGTTTTAGTGGCAGCAATGATTCGTATGGAACGCTCCTCACGACGGTCATAGTAAGCCGAAAAGACGTAAAATTTGAATCTCGTCCCCTTGACAGTTTGCCATTCACCATCCACTGCTGTTAAATTGGTACTTCCCGTTTCAAGTCCCGATGAAGAATTGGGAAATGGGGCAATGTCGTGGAGGAAACGTTTTTCCTTCACAAGTTTGGCAACACCTTTCTTAATATGAAGACCTTCCTTAGCAGTGCTAGTCCGTTCATCATCACTTTTCTTTTCAGATTTATCAGTCGTTGGCACGGTAGAGAGCGCTGAAGAGTCTGAAGATCTTTCATCTTTCAATGCCTTTTCCTCCCGCAAAAACAGTCCCAGATTGTCATCAAAACCGCGATATACAAAATAGTCATCTGATAACACATCCTCGTACTCCGAACGGATATTCTTTCTCCTGTAATCCCCATAATACATCCCAGAATGCTTTTCATCTATGAAGAATATCTCGGCTACAACAATGATGCCAAATACAGCAAAAAATATGACTACTATGAAAAAGGACAAGCTGGCACGTTCCCGTAATCGTTGACTTCTTTTCCCTTTCCCTTTTGCGATATTACGTAACCTGGCGCTACGTGACAGTGTCCTCATATTGTCTTTCTTTTGTTCGCTTGTCATTTGGTTTCCTTGATGAATTAACGTTTATAACTTAATCAGTCTGATGATTCTATACCATGCCATATTTGATACCTACTGTTATGATTCTTTCTCAACTTTCCAAAATTCCTACCAGAAGATTCTCAACATTTCTTTTGTTCCAGTGGCCTTACAGTAAAGTGTTACAGTGATACAAGTAACAGACAATTCTTTAATATTGTATTCCATTATGACTATCCATAATTGTCACTGTTCTTTAGAATACCAGGGTCTTCTGTAGAGGATGAAACTAGTGCTTCTCTGGTATTCATGGCACTTGCTTTTCAGACAGGAACTTCAGATCAATTGCAGAATTCCTGCAAGACATAAAAGAAAGATATGTTACTTCTATATTTAATAAATATATTAATAGAAAAAGCATTTGTCATCAAAAATGCTTAAGAAATTTTAACCATTCTAAGGGGCAGTTCTACAATCGACCGTTAAACTTCTAGTCAGCGCTAAGTTGAGGAAAGCTCTCATTTTGAGTACTCTCATTGGCCAAAATCAGACTTGACCTCAATTTAGTGCTGACTAGAAGTTTAGCGGCCGATTGTAGAACTTACCCTAAGCATTTTCACTTCATAGATGCCGTTTTCATCAAATTTATGTTGTGTCCCGGTTAAGTGATAATTTACACTGTACTATGAACCACATATATCATATACCAGTAGCATCGATTGGAATTTTATAGGTTATCCAATGCACTTAAATTAGTTGCTTAGAAGAAGAAAGATATTCTACACAAAATTTGATTTCGAGATACTTTAGAAGTCACTCTTTATAAATCTTCACAACAGACAGATATATAGAACTCTACAAAAAAATGACTAGAATATTGAATAACCAACAATAAAAAAAACTTAAAAAAAAACTTTTTAAAAACATTCTTAATCAATTCGTACTAAAAGTAAAAAATAATTTTGTTTATGCATTCCTAAAAAAAAAGCATGGGTCGCTATCTTATATACAGTCAGTCATATAGTCACTATAGTAACTTACGTTTACTTTATTTGTTTCGCAATTACGTACACCCGCATCGCCATTTTTTTTCGCTACCCACGTGTATAACATTGTGCTTCGACATTTTCAACTTACGTTACGATCTGAAACTAATTAGTGTCAGAGTGTTGGTGTATCTGAGAAATGTTTATTGCATATGGTTCTAGGGTTAAAGATGATCATCACATAATGCATCTTGTATATGTAATTTCATTTTCAAAATTAAATACAATGTCTTAGGGACGTTGACCAGGCGAAGGTCGCTAACTTCTTTTTTTCCTTCTATAAATGGAATAAACGCATTAGCGAAGACCAAAAAATGTTTCAAAACATATACAATGGACTTTTTAAAAATTATTTTATGAACTCGCTAACAGATGGGAAATATGCAGACCTGTTACAAATAACAGTCACTTAACTTCTAAAAAATTACACCAAGTCTGTTCATTTAATGTCAACACAATAGCATTCACCTACCTAAGTAAATCTAAGATAACTTAGGTGTTGCTGTTAACATTTATCCGAGCAACCAGTGTCTGATAGTCACTGTTGCTTATATTTCAATTATTATTATTATTATTTTACAGTTTTATTGTGCAACCTGAGAATATTTTACTTTGTTAAATGAACAGACTTGGTGCAATTTTTTAGAAGTTAAGTGACTGCTATTTGTAACAGGTCTGCATAGTTCTCAGCTGTGTACGAAAGCACGTAAGCATGGATGTAACTACAGTAGACGGATTAACTGGCCCAATACAATTAAGCTGGGTCAACTTGATGCCGGGTTTCGATTAATCTTGCCTGGTGAATTGGGATTTACTTGCGTCTTTTCGTTGGCCTATGCTTACATGCATGGATCTGAATACGGGAGACTATCTACTTCTAGCTACCCGAAATTGAAGCCATCACAAGCCATCAGTACCTGGCAGATGTAATTGAATTTTTTAAAAAAAACTGAACATTACGTTCCGTACAATACCATATTTAAAATATTCCATTCCTCTTCCTCTCTTCCTTAGCTAGATCTTCATCCATTCTTTGCTTCCGCACACCCAGGCATAGGCCTACCAATAAGACGCAAGTAAATCCCAATTCACCAGGCAAGATTAATCGAAAACCGGAGTCAAGTTGACCCAGCTTAATTGTAAAAAAACTTTGGTAAACTTTATTTTTATATGGGCAAGTCTAGTAACTTTGGACTTCGGCCCGTCACGATTCGCCTTTAGCTGTTAAGTGTTAAAATCCACACCCATGTCCCTTCCGGGACTCGAACCCGAGACCTTCGGGCCGATGGCCTACCGCCGCAGACCGCTCGGCCACCCGGCCGGCCCAGCTTAATTGTATTGGGCCAGTCAATCTGTCTACCTTATTTACATCCATTGCATGTAAGGAGCGAGTGTGCGTCGATTAATAGCAGTAGATGGTTGATGGCAGAATAAATAATTCTGGCAGAATTAGGCCAGGTCGGTCTTGGCAGAATAAATAATTCTGGAGGTGATGTGAGTACAGGGAGTGAGTCATTTTGCATGGCTAATAATGATAAAACGTCTAACTTTACAACAAACCCACCTTCGCTCGCTTACAATGAATATCCATGAAGCATGTATGAAAATGTACAAACATGCTAAATGGTGCATTTATTCATAAGTAGTAACAAGAAAAGTTGTGTTGTTATTAAAAAATGAGGCATCAAGTTGACCAAATTGGGAACTGAACCCTAGTCTCCCGGTCAGCGGTCCAACCCTCTACGACTGTGTAACGTCCCCAACCTAATGATCCCAAACGAGGATCACACAGACAAACAGGGTCGCCAGGAGCCTAGAGTACCCACGCAACGCATCTAACCTAACATCTAGCTCCAAACATTTTTTACACCCCAGACGAGCGGTGCAGAAATGCCTTCCAGATTTAAGAATA
>JAGDQP010036529.1:8161-19021 GCA_022664845.1 Lepisma saccharinum | reverse complement strand
CTGGAATCAAACGTGGCAGCAGAATACTTCTTCTGAAATTGTAGGAAGAAACTGTATGTCCTTGAGGTAAGCCTGCCAAAATTTCACGTCATTTGGACAGTAATAACAGAAATTATACATTTGTTTATAGAAGGAACTCTGCTATTTTGAACGACAGTCGCCAATAGGAGATATCATGATTTTCGACCTTTCTTTGGCATCATATATCTCTGGAATGGAAAGGAATATTTTACATTTCTTCCTTACTTGACCCATAGTACTTGAGGAAAAAGAATAATTGAAATCTGAGATGGTCGACGTGGAATATTCTTGAAATTTATGTGATTTGAGCTGGAATGACCCAATGAATTTATATAGACTTTAAATGGAACTTCAAGCTTGAGTATTGTTTTTTCTCAAAAGTAGCAAAAGTTGACATAGTACCTTCTGGTTCTAAGGTGTCGACATAACAATCTGAACAAGTGAAATGTTTATTTTGAATCTGCTTTGAATCTTGGTTCAGTGTTACCATACTGTACAAGTTTTCGAAACTTTCTCATCGGTAATTTTCTACAAATTTTAGTGTACAAGAAATGCACTACTTTGTACAGAGGATGTTGATTTGAAGCGTATGTTGTCTTCTCAACGCAAAGCTTTTAAAAATTATTTGATAAATGAAAGTTAAAACGTTCATCTATAAATGAATTTGAATTTTGAATTCAATTTTTAAGACCTTTAGGCAACTTTGGCTCAGGCCATCTACAAATGAGACCTCTTTTTTCTTTCTTACCCTAACATGTAACAAGAAAACTTTAGTCAGTTTTGCATCTTCTAAAGAGCATAAGTGTTTCGTTTTTAGTTGATTGGGCTGATAAAGATCGCAAACAAACATTTGTTAATGCAGCTTGTTTATGATAAACTCAAAGCCTGAGCCAAAAATCCATAAAGACCGTAAATACAATTCAATTAAATTCAGAATGTACTTGATGTTAACCATATTGCGCTCCTGGCCCCTCATTCAAGTGACTGTTAGTAAATTGATTTACCATTGTTGATTGCAATATAAATATTTATGGACACACATTTTTGTATATTTGGATAATAATGGTTCTCTATACACTGACTGTACTGTAAAAAAGAGATGTTTTATCCCATAACCACGTAATACATGTAATTTGATTAGATGCAGTGCCATTTTTGTGAAACTGAGCTCTGTATTGGACAGGGATCATTTAGCACTATACATTTAGTAACCTAGCAATTAAACTCTAGGTAGGTAGATGAGGCTTAGTATACTCTAGTCATTACATATATTTGAGATACTATTGTCACAGAATTGTATTTCAACCGATTCGCTAGCTTCTCTCTCTAAATGGAAAGTAAGGTTTTAGAGTTGGTTCTTAATTCCGTAACTGCGTCCAATTGACTTGACTTGCACATTCGGTTACGTTGCTTGTGCCATCAACAACCGATACAAAAGACCAAGAAAAGCAGTTTTAAATAAAGCTACACCCTCTGCGCTCAATCGGTTTTGGCGTTTATTCTGGCGAGGAGGCAGTGAAGAGTGCTTCATGTGCAAAGCTACCCAATAAACTGACTATTCCAACCTAAGAACTTGAAATAGCGGACACAGGCAATGACCACTATTATTGTCGAACCTTTTTGAACAGTATATTAGAAGGGAACAATGCAACAGTTTTTCTTCCACTTCCCTGACTATTTCTACGACTAAACTTGAATCTTCTTAGCTGTCAGCTAGTGATGTAGGTAGTGATAGCGCACTCTTCTTAGAATAGAGAGACACCGACTTCAAATCCGTGAGACATCCATATAAGTAGTCATGTCAGGATAATGATTGGATCGTACCTTGAATGAAGGACCAGGGTACATCCCTTTCTGTAGAATACGCTGTCTTGGGATAGACAAAAGGCAGTGATGCAGGTTCAAGTATTAGTTATGACATACATCCTGATTGATGTTTGTTAGATGTTTTCTTATTTCCACCAAGTAAATATTAGGATGGTACCTAGTCTAGACTCTAGAGGCCCTGGACGCTATCTTTTCAATCGATTTCCCTGGAGTTATGTTCGTCAATAATGCGCAGCTACAAATGTTTGCCACTTCTAATTTTCACTGAATATACTACAGCTTTAGTGTGGCTCTAGAGGTAAAGGTCAAGTGGCTTGAGTTTCTTCGCTACTCCTTTTACAGGTCCTCTAGATCCTATCCAGTAACCAGTTAACTGGCAAGGATAAGCTTTATTATATCTATGATTACAGGGTTTGAGAACCACCGTAATTTGTGTTACAGATGGTCTCTAGTAGATGAACAAGATGAATTAGCGGAAAGTTTTCTTATATATGTTACTAAAGACTGAGTTCGATTATCACAGTCATAGGTTCGATAAACATTGCTGAGATACCACCTCAAGCAGTTGGCCCATGTTTAAAATTAGCACCATTTTTCATCAACCAATTGAAAAGATGAAGCGCATGCTCGTGGTAGGAAGAATCGTGATCAAGTTATAATCACGTAAAGACAGGATGTCCTAGAGAGGCTGCTGTTTACTGTTCGATAGTTTCCTCTTGTGGTTATCCAGAAAACATACACTGATGCACACACACACAGTTTACAATATTTCACATGGTAGGAACACTTTTAATCTTGTGATAAGTTTCATATTTTCCACAACTCAGCGCATTTGAAGAAGATATGAAAATCAATAAAGCTTTGTGCCTTGCTTCAACCTATCTCCGCTCTGTATTCTTGATCGCAGCATACTGATAAAATACCCCAAGCCAAACAATAACGTGGTGAGTGTAGGGTGTTAACTCAAAGAAAAGAAAGAAAAAAAAAGAACAATGTTTGCAATCTGCTTTTAGAGAGCAATAAAATCGTAATATTGATGGTATCATTGCTTGTGGCAGTAGGTGTAGCATATATCTGTGCGTCATTTACACTGTGGAAAACACAGGGTGGACAAGATAAAAATCAAATTGGATTCTGTTGAAATATCTTGTTTTCATTTTGAACAAATGCCAATCCTAGTACATTCAGGATGACATTTTTCCATTCCAATGCTTCTCTATAAGTCCATGCTGATCATTATTACTATTCATGCATTTAATTTTAATATTATTATTGTGATCGAGACATGTACAAGTGGGCTGTAACTGTGAGACATGTACTACTATCAGAATAGAATCAGGAGATCAAAACGAGAATATAATAACTGACAAGCAACAAACCTGACTGAAGTTTTCTATCTGCATTTTTTTTAGCTGACTATTGGGATGCAAGCTTGAACTAAGGTTGTTTAGACTTTTTCAGACTACTTTTATGACAAAATTACACTAAATCAGAGATACATTGAATCCTTAAACTGATATGTAATGGTTATAAACTTATTTTCATCCAATATACAGGGTAAATACTGTATTGATTACAAGTCTTAAATTCTAGCTACTGTATTCTCATCAGGAACTCAGTCATAGTGTTGGATCATTGGATGCTTCGTAAAGATTGTAAATGACTATCCACATTCAAATGGAGATTATATAGGCTAGGCTATATATTAAATCTTACAAGTACTTCTTTCAAAGTCCGATAGTTATTTAACTGTGTTTTACTAAAGGAACAATATTATCACGATCAGCAAACTTTATCGTTCAGAATGAAGTATTCTAAATCTTTACATTTAGTAGAAATCAAGACATTGTACATATAATTTATCATCTCGCAGCAACGGCTGTGGAATTTTGAAATGGAAGAAAAAATTGTCACAATTGTGAGCTATAGTCGCATGGGTAGAGTAAGTAATTAGTAGAACTGTACCTATGTAACTAGAACGCAGGTGATCTACATGTGTGAACAGGTTCATTTCCTTTTTTTTTTTTTTTTGTTGGAACAAAAGTTATGAGGCTCTGTGATTCATACCAATAATGAAACCCAATTTCTTTGTGTGCTATCTATCTTGCAAACTTCCATTAAAGCTTTTCTATGTTCCGCGCTCATATTTTCAATGTCTGCCTTTTAGTATGTGTGTGTTTCAATTTAGAATTAACGAGCTTTTTTTGTTCGAAGTTTTGCTCTTGCTCAGTAACACGATTTCTCTCAGCATATAACGTAACCAAGATTTCACCTCTAATTTACACAGAATGTGACGTTTACCAGCTCCAATTGGGCTGTCTTCACACACAATTAACAACATTGATAACAAAATGTATCTTTTATTTGTTTTTCAGACATCCTTTCTATAGTCTTACTATCTGTTTGTGGTTGAATATATCTTGAAACTGTCTAGATCATATATCGTTTTATACTTGACTTTCGAGGAGACATATTAATACAGTGGATCGAATCTACCTCTAAAATGTAGAACCCTTCTGCAAAAGGGTATGTCCTGTAATTGTTATTGAATGGAAAGTGTAGAAACACCAACCAGCACTTGAAACATTAAAATCATATCCTTTTGTAAGTTTTGCATTACATGGTTATACCTTATATTTCTCATCATCTTAATATTTATTTTATTATTTTCATATGTCGTTACTTTTGTTTTACTTACATTATTTGGCCGTACAGGAATTCTATGTCCCATTCGACATTTTCCTGCTGCGGCGAAGGAAAAATTGATAATCTCATTCGAGATAGCCGCAATGGACAGGATTCGAATCTGCAATACGTCCCGAGTGTTGATCGAAATCCGCTACTAGACCACAAGTGATTTTCTTCATATATGCTTCTCTAAAGTCTTCCTTTAATTATAAAGTGTAATTTGTTGCATCATTAAATTAATAGTTAATGCTAGTTAGGTGTTAGAGAAAGTGTCTTAAAACCTTACAGCTAATTAGTCAATGTAACTCACGGTACTACGTAGGTAAATATTCCGATATACATGTAACAAGCATAGTACATTTCATTTATTTAGTTTTGTATAATCAAAGACGTAGTCCCAAATTTGCTTCTCTCCACAAAATTGGCATATGAACAACATTGTCGTTATAAATATTACTATGTTGTGCATATTGGATACGTTAACGATATTTATGATTGGTTTATTTTTCTCTCTCTCTCTCTTAGTCCTCTCTATTTGTCTCTCTCTCTCACACACACACACTCGCTCTGGCTGTCGATTTGATCGACTAAATTGTTTAGAAACTTTGCTTGTTTAGAAACTTTGTGACTATCCTCACTATTTGACAATGGAAACGATGTATTTCAATCTGAGAATTTCCTGTTCTTGAGCGCATAATTAACTCTAGACTCAGTTGTTTTTAAGTACTTGGAGAGAGAAGCCGTTGCAATAAATTCACTAAAATGTCAGCCTCAACTGTGGACTCTTTGATATCGTACATTTTATTGTGGTGTGAGATTATAAGAATCAATCATAGTGGTAAAAGAACATTTGAAGTTCCTTTATGAATATTTTTCAACTGTGCATTTCAAGACGACAGACCAACCAATATCATGGTTTAATTTCATCATCCAGTAGCAATTAAAACATTTGAATTTAAGAATATATTCGGGAGGCCCCTTTAGATCTAGGAAAATTGACGATTACGTTGTAAGAAATTTGGAGAGAATCCAAGTCTAGAACCTTTTAGACTTGACCGGGATCGTCTACTAGGCAAACATTTATAGATAACAGAAACAAGACCTGTACTCTGAAGTTTCGATATGAATTTGAATTTTATTTCTAGCTTTTAGTCATCCATGACTCAAGCCGGGATAGGGTATGGGAGAGGCTATTGGAAGGTAGTTGGCCATGACCTAGTTAGTAGCTACCAGCCCGACATTTGCTTGGTATGACCAAGAAAAGACTCTGAAAAACCTCAGTCAAGTTGGACGGCCGCTGGGATTGTTTCCAAGACCTTTAGATTGCTAAGTTAACACTCTACTAACTGAACTACGGCAAAGTTTCGTTATGACGTAGGTCGTAGAGAATACGTTCACCGTTGCAGATGTTCAAGATTCATCGTGGCTTTATTCAAGACAATTGCCGAATTTGCCCTGGGTTGTAAGTGGGAGTACGAGGAAATTGAATGTATGCGTTAGAAGTTCATAGCTATTGCAAGAATGTAATTTCAATTTCCAAACTTAGGTTGTTGGGTTCTCAGGATGCAAGAATGATTCTAAATTTTTTTGGTAATCTGTGCCATTGCTTTACAAGTTCTTCCTCAGGCAATCTCCTAAAGTAGCAACAGCAGTAGTCAGCTTCCTATGCTTATTAACTGTTTGCACGAACTGCAGAACCAGTGAGAAAAATGACTGTACTAACTGACTTACATTTTTACCGACGAAATGAGTAGCGGAAATGTTCTTGCAGGACTAATCAATGAAATGATGTCACTGAGATACATCAATGAAATTATGTCACTGAGTTTTGAAGGAATTTACGTTTGAAGACAATGTCATATGGAGAACTTTGATTAGATATATTATTCCCCTCCATGTTACCGCCAGTTTTCAAATATCTAGAATTTAGGTATTAGTATTGAAACTTTGAATCGTTGTACTTATGGATATTCTCAGCAATTGTCTCATTCAGATGATTCAGCCTTTTACTTGTCCATAGAACTTCCTGAGCCAAACATACCTAAAGGTCACAAATGTAATTGAATTATCCACGAGAGAAAGGTGGAAATGAGAGGGCAATGACTGACTCAAAGTACCATCTCAAAATTCACCTGATTGAACAAAGAGCAGTAAAAACCATGAGAATAGATGGCAACCTGTTTGGAACCCAGGTTCATCCAAATAGGGAGAAGGCTCCCCGATAATGACTTACCTCTCTTAACTGAATTCTTCCCGGATTCAGTTATGAATTCTGAATTCATAACGGATTTCGTCGTGCAATGTTTGGTACGGTATTTTCTCTAGTGCAAGTTGTTTCTGTTGTCCTGCATCTGGTCATCCTACACACATACAGACGTTGTATGTTCTAGATGACATTTTTGCCAACATATTAAATTAAATACATAAAGTTTAGAAAATAAATATACATATTACAGTATAAGCAAAAATGAAATTGTCTTGAACAAGAATATTTTCTTTGTTAGTTTTATGTAGATTGGCTTTGGATTTGCAAAGCGACAAAGTTCATACTCTGAACACCCTTCATAGTAACTCCCATTTTCTTCTACAAGGGCAGAGTTAGTAAGTGGACAAAAGTAAGTTTAATTCTAGCCTATGAGAAGATCATAATTGTAGATTTTCAACGAAGTTTGAATAAAGAAATTGTATTGACGAATATATTACTTTCGTAAACTGAGCTATAAACCTTAGCCCAACATCCATATAGGGCCGGGGCCTGTCAGGTGGCTCGCATTTAAAGCGGATGTCTCGTGGTTAACGCAACGTCACCACATCTCAGCTTTCAGCTACCTTTCGATACCGGAATAAGCTACTTCTACAGCGCTCACGTTGTATCAGCCGGTGTCCATTCACTGAGAAGAAATAAAAATAACAGGTGGCAACACCCTTGTCATTGGCTGCTGGCAGCGTAACGCAATAGACAATATTCACGTTGTTGTTACGTCAAGATAATAAAATCTTCCGTCTGTAGGACTAGTAACCTCTCTGCTTGTGGGCGACCAAATTGGCAACACCGCGGCAACGTATTATCAAGGATACATCACTAGTAGGAGGAGTCACTCCGGGAGTTAAAGCGAGAGGATAATAATACATATTACTCCTTAATTGGCATCACCATACTGAGTAGACACGGAAATTTGAGAGCTTCCACTAGAGATCTTAGCCGAGACCGCTCGAACCAAAAGCTAAGGCGTTAACCACTGAAACAAGCAGAAGCGAGCCTACATTTCTTTCGTACGTACACCAAAATAATGGAACAAATTGAGGGAAAAAGGTACAATCCTTATTCTGTCTAGAGTCTAGACTATCATACTGTTTCACTTTACTTTCATGATTTATCATACTGTTTCACTTTACTTTCATGATTTGGTGGATTATCACTTGGAGAACGGAAACTTGCTCTGTGATTGAATAGAAGCAGTCCGTATTCATAGCCTTGGTTTAAAAATCACCCATTTTACGAGATGCGAGATTTTGGAAATAAGAACAGATCATATTAAGCGTGAATTGTGGAAGGGTTGGTTTCGATACGATATCTCCTTGCAGCCAGCCAGCCAACAAAGTATGATGAAGCAGACGAAGTTTTTCGAAGTTCGTCACGCGTCGTAATCCGTTACCCGCCATCCGACATGAGCGATCGATTTTAATGCCGACTAGAAAGTTCAGGCAAAAGACATGTCGGTTTCTTTTTTTTTTTCGTTTCATATCTTTTTTTTTTTCCTCTTGCACATTAAAATTCTGAGCCTTGTTTAATTATTTTTACGGTTGATACCACAGAGGTTACGAACAATTCACTGTCTTTGAACTACTAGACAGACTGTTTTGTTTCACGGCTACTTTCTCAGAATTGAAAATCTTTATTTCAGATCAGGCACTGTTCTGATGAAGAGTGGAGTTTTAGTTTCTTTACAGCTAAAAAAGGAAAAGTAGATTCTCAGTTGAATAAGTTGTGTAAGTAATAATAGCGCTGATTATATGAAAATAATTTTAAAAACTTTTTAAAGACATACTTTTCTTAAACAATTTGTACTAAAAAGTAAAAAAAAAAGTTTATGCATGACTAAAAAGAGATGCATGGGGCTCGTTCTCATATACAGTCACTTTTTAAATCCTTCAATTGTCATGCTTTTCTTTTTAGTCGTGCATAAACACAATTATGTTTTACTTCTTAGTAAAAAATTGTTTAAGAAAATTATGTCTTTAAAAAGATTTTTATTGTTTTCTCGAGTTATTTCGATGTTCATACTTTTTCTCAAGCTAATGTTTCGTGACCCAAATCCTAAAGTGTTCTGCAACCAGTCAAACTACACTTCGTTGCAGTCCAGTATTTATCTTAAGATAAAGAAGTTCGTATTAAAATATATAAATATATAGAAATATATGAAAGTAACAATAGAATATTGTATTGTCACCCGATTTACGTCACTGTGCAAATTTTCATCATTGTATGACGTCGGAAAATGAGTTAAATTAACGTTTCAAGATTTGAGGACACCACGAACCATTGTGAACTAAAGAAAAGTCTGTAAAAATTGTTTAAACATTGAAGCTACAACGGACTGTTTAACTTTTATATAATCTTGTTTTAGTTGACCATTCAATCTCCTAAAAATAAGAATAAAAGTGATGTTCAAACTCAAATCAATTTATTAAATAGGAACGCAAGTGGTCTGCTCTGCTGGACAAGTTTTCAGGAGAGGCAATATGGAGAAGCTATTTTGTTGTTAGAGAAGACACTTTTGTTTTGTATTTGGTTGATTTCGTTTTTTTTTTTTTTCACAATTACTGTAGCTTATTTATTTGTTCAGAAAACCCCCGATAATCGCGGCCACAGTTTATCAGCCAAAGCGAATAATCCAGAGCTGTATTTTAGTATTCATTGTGTGGAAGTATTCCAGAGTTCACTGCACTCCGGATTCAAGCTCTAGTGTCATTTCATAGCTAAATTCAAATTGAACTTCGCTAACTTATAGATGAACTTTTGAGAAAATAGTTATCATAAGAAACTCAGAAAGGATTTCAATGTCAGTATTTCAAGTACTCCAAGTTTTGGTCTATCTAATGCAACTAATTACTAATGTTACATTATCTTTACAGGCCGGATCGTATGGTAAAGTCGTGTAGTCGTGCTACCGTCGTGGGAAGATTGAGTGACACCGCTTTTGAGACGAATGGCATCAAGTGTTGGTCTGTGCACCCGCACAGAAACATATCCAAGTGTGGTCCCATATTTAGAAGTTATGTTTTCAAATTCGGACATATATCACAACTTAAGCAAACAAGTGTATGCAGAGGCATGATTCCTCGCTGTACCATATTTGGGATCGAACATTAGCAATGTATTGAACAAGAAGCATACTTCTTGTAACTTTTGCCTATATCTTAAGCATTGTTATTTATTGCCCAAACCCCCAATGCTTTAAATAGAAAAGAGGATAAGGAATGAATACAATAATAATAATAATAATCCACTAATGAAACAGTAAGATATAAAATACGAGTATAACGTTTCGAGTACTACTGTTGGTTCCACACTTAAAAATAAGAGAGACGAAAAACGCACAGGAAAATTGAGACAGATCAGATGAGAGCTTCAGCATCTTTGCCTGTGTCTTGCTGGGTCTGTGTTTATTGTTTCTAACGTATGACCGAGAAAGGTGCTCGAAACTTGAAGCGAGGTTTACATCTGTGTATTTTGTTGCACGAATTTTCATATATTTGCACGCTGGTCCTTTTGAAACCCAGTATAGGGTATACCATACAACAAGCTAGGAAAATTAGATGATCCCAACTTTTGATCATAATTGCAAAGCTAAATGCCTCAGCTTTCTGCAGGGGTTCAAAGCCGCCGAAGTGGATTCATAAAATGCATGCAACAAAAATGGACAAATGTAAAAATCGATTTAGCTTTTATTTTATTGTTATATTTGACTGTTGTGTAGTCCTTCTGTATTTGCTTCTTTATTACTTACGTTTAGTCTTTAGTCTGAATCTTCTTTTTATTTCGTGAATATGCAGCAATTTTTTCATGCTTTGGGTTTAAGAAATTATTTTATTATTTTATAAGATTGTTGTGAGATGAGAGGGTTATCTTAAATTTTACACAATATTTAGAAAACAAACCGAATGTAACTAAAGACATAGAAGATGTATGTAAAAGAGTTGCAACGTAGAATATGTAAATTAAATAACAAACATTCCTTCGTGGTCTACGGGCATTTTACGAAACCGTTTGTCATCTGCCGCATATTATGAGAATGAATTTCGAGACATTATAGACAATTA
>JAGDQP010036528.1:0-19021 GCA_022664845.1 Lepisma saccharinum | reverse complement strand
TGATTAGTGCCGTTCTTAATGCTTTAATTAATTCGGCTGGAATATTGTCTATTCCTGGTGATTTGAAATTTTTCAGTTTCTTTACCGACATTTCGATCTCGATAGGTTCGGGAATCCACGGTTCGGCGGCATGGATTTAAAATTCCTCTGTTTCTTCCCCGTTGTGTACATTAGGAAGTTTGTCGAAATGACTTGTCCACACTTCGACAATTTTAGTCGGATCCGCCTGAAGCTCTCCACGTTCATTTCTAATCATTCCTAACCTCGGCTGGTAACCTTTTCTTAACGAGTTTACCGCTTTGTATAGATTTCGTATGTTATTTGTCTTCCCGTTTTCCTCTATCTCCTGAATCTTCTGCGTCAGATGTTCTCGCTTCTTGTTTCTGAACCCGAGTGTGGCGTTTCGTTTCGCGTTACTGCAGTGGTTGGTATTTGCTTAGCTTTTATTACTTTGCCATCGTTGCATTGCTTGTTTTCGTTCCTCATGAAGCTTAAGGCATTCTTCATCAAACCAAGGTTTGTTTTTCTGTTGTTTCTTCTCACCTACACGTTCCTTCGCTGCGCTCTTAATCATTTCACGAATTGCCTTCCACATCTTACTTACATCAATTTCATTATTAATATCATCATTATTATTACTCGAGTTGGCTAGGATTTCGAACCTATTTGAGAGTTCGAGTGGGTAATCTGCTTTTATGCTCGGATTATTTAATCGTTTCACTTCGAATTTCAGTTGTTTTGACCCCTTGCTTTTTCTGTTTGCGATGCATAACTTTTCCCTTACTTTTGTGATCACTAATTGATGGTCGGTGTCACCTCCCGCTCCTCTGTACGATCTAACATCCATTATGTTGGTATGTCCTCGTCTGTCTACTAATACGTGATCGATCTGGTTCAGAGTTTTGCCGTCCGGAGATACCCATGTGTATTTGTGTACCTCTTTGTGTTCAAAGTACGTGATCTTTACCAGTATTTTTTTCGAAATCGCGAAAGTTATCAGTCTTTCTCCATTGTTGCTGGTCTTTTCGTGAAGGCTGTATTTGCCTATAGTAGGTCTATATTTTTCTTCCCTTTCTACCTTTGCATTGAAATTACCCAACACAATTTTCGAATTATACTTCGGTAATCAAGCAAACAGCCTTTCTAGCTCATCGTAGAATATATCTTTGTCGTTATCAGTAGCCACATCGGTCGGAGCATAGACGTTTAATAAAACTGCGTTGCCCCATCGAGTACGTATCGTAACGTACGATAGTTTTTCGTTTAGGAACTCTATATTTTGAACCGCCTTAAGGATACCGTTCTTAATGAGGAATCCCGTTCCGAAATCGTGAGACTGTGTTCCCCCGTAGTAGAAAGTTTACTTGTCCTGTGGGATGCTATCTTGACCCTCCTACCGAACTTCTTGTATCACTAATATGTCTAGCTCGTACTTCTCGGTCTCGCGTACCGCCACCTGAAGAGCGCCCGTTTGGTATAGTGTTCGTACGTTCCACGTTCCTATTCTAAGGTCTTTCTTAATCCTGTTCTTGGAGCCCCCTGAAGCAGTCCCCGCCCGGAGATCCGAATGAGGGACTAGTTTACCTCCGGAATATTTTCCCTAATAGCATTCAATATCATATGGATATCCATGGGATGTCTCGCCGGAATATTTGCGACGTCCATGTGACATCCCACGATATCCACAGGATGTCCTATACGTGTTGATCAGATGGCCGAATGTCCGCTTCATGGATATCCCATGGGATGTCCCACGGGACTTCCATGGAATGTCCGTGAAACGTCATGTGGCCATCGGGATGGGACGTCCGGTGGATATTATGGGATGTCGCATGCATATCACAAATCGCCCAGCTGGACATCCCCAGGGGTAAGGTGGGGTCAGCCTTTGTCCTTTCTTTTATAACTTAACGAAAATGTAAAGGTCCTGTATGGTGCTGGGATGACCCGGATCTGAGTGACGGGCTTTGACCGTCTCCGTGTTAGTTATTTTCAGGAGTCTTAGTTGGATGTTATTGAATTGCACAGCATCCAACTATGATTCCTGAAAATGAATAACACAAAGAAGGTCAAACCCCGTTCCGGAGAAGGTTGACCCAGGGCATCCCAGCACCATAAAGGACCTTTCCATCTTCGTTAAGTAATAAAAGAAAGGACAAAGGCTGCGCCAAACTCATCTCAGTCCCGTCTACAATAACGTCATCCTCTCTCCATCCACAAGAAGATATTATTAATTGCAGAAAATAATCCTGCAATGAGTTTCGAAGTAGCATTTTACTGATCGTCTTCAGAACACAGAAAAAACATTTGTAGGAAAACTGACCTTTGTATCATCTTTGTGGACATTACATCCGTGGTGTGGTATACTGTCAACACTTTACTCATAAAAAAGGTAGCACTTGATAAGAATCGAAGAATTGTGTAATATACTAAAAGGTCCAGATGGTAGGCTACTGCGGAACAATGCAGAAACTAGTTGCGGGTTCAAAATTCGCCATGACTGATAACCGGTGAACTAAATGTCACAGGGTAGAAGCACTTGTACTTGTAGCAGTGAACCGGAACTGGTAACCCCATAACAACAATTTCACTAGTAATTTTACACAAGAAGTTAGAAATTAGGCATGACATAATTTAACCCATCCTAACAAGGGAAAATAATAATCTAACCGGGTTTTTCAAAGTCATAAGCTAACCTTATGGCTGTAATGGGTGCATAAATAGCCGGCCGGGTGGCCGAGCAGTCTGTGGCGGTAGGCCATTGGCTCGAAGGTCCCGGCAGGGGCATGGGTGTGGATTTTAACAGCTAAAGGCGAATCGTGACGGGCCGAAGTCTAAAGTTACTGGACTGGCCCATATAAAAATAAAGTTTTTTAAGAGTGCATAAATAACGTTCGGAACAAAATAATTTTCCATAAATCGGAAACAAAATGAACGTAAATATCACGGTCCTGCAATTTGATTGTCGCGTAAATGGAATAGCAACGTATAACAGCCTGTGACAGCAGCAAGACTACCTAATGATGAAAAAATCTAGCCTGTCACAGACTACCTAACTGGCTGTAGTGAGTGCATGGAAAGGTAAACTAAATAGTTCATATTCATGGCAAAACAAATAGTTTGACAAAAATCGTAGACAAAGCTAGCGAAAATATTGGGGTTGTGCAATGCATGTGATAGTAGAGTGTGGAAAGTAGAAAAAAATCTTAAAATGCACTGTGTGCGTAGTGCATTAATTTGCAGAGTAAGGTGCATGAACGAACAAATGATGTGAGTTTCACAATTGTGAAACCCAGCTGCACTATCTGCACCCCGAAAACTCGCACAGAGAAGGGCGTTATGAATTTATATTTTTGATAATACTCTTAGTTTTTGAAATATCTTGGAAAAAGTTAAAAATGGGGAGGACGAGCGAGGAGCCCTCTTAAGTTAGAATAATTAGAATTAGGTGGTTTTTCATTATGAAGTAGCAAATAAATTTACTACTTGCACAACGTGACAAACATGTCAAACAGCTATTTAAAATGTGCGTAGTGTTTTTTTAATTTATGGCTTTTATGCATCTCAGGATCAGCCCGGGAGGTGTTGCAATCTATTCATCCAGAGTATGTTTGTAGGTACCATCGAGGCGTTTGTTTGATGTTACTGACGAGACCCCCCCCCCCCTGGAAAAAACTAATCATGCAGTAGAATGGGTGGCTCTGCAGTGGGCGCGAACCCACGACCTTCCGAACGCGAATTGTATGGTGGTTCGTAGTAATCACATTGTGGGATATGTCGAACTTAGCAAATTTCTCACCGGCTACTTAATACAATCATCTTGTTCATCGGAAGTCATAAACGAAAGGTTGTTCGTGCATTAGCTTAGGGTGGACCAGTTATCTACACTCTTGCTCTGCAGGTGCATGTTAAATGACTACCAAGTATTAAATTTTCCTTTCTGATCATCTTCCCTTAAGTTTCCATCAGCTACTGAAATATCGATCTATCATCATCCATTCGGCCAGAGCCAAAGATACCTAACCACCTTATACTAGAAGCACATTCAGATTGGATTTTCTATACTACGCAATTCAGCAAACGGGTACGTACCCCCCACCGTAAAAAATGCTGTGTGCGGCAGGTGTCTTGACCTTTCCGTGTAGGTTACAACAGAATTTTCTCGCTTTTACTTGAAGTCAGTTCCCCCTCTATTAATGTGAGGTCAGGATGAAGCATGTTCATCACAAAGGCATAAGGTAATGACAGTTACAGTTTGGCGCACTCATTTTACGTGAAATTAATAAATACAAAATATTAACTATCTTAAAACATCTGCATGCACTTAACAATATGAGCTGACACATGCTTACCTCTAAACTATACGTAATAACTCAATTATGTTAGTTCGAAGGAATGGTGCAATAACCGTCTAGTGCAAACAGGCAGTAAATAGTTGTCAAACGCGAAGCGTGCTTGCGTGAAACAATCGACTGTTTGCGAGCGTTACATATTACCTCAGGATATCGCAATACGACCACATTCGGGATCGTCCTGCCAGGATATCCGCAGAATACCCTCTACTCACAAAGTCGGGATTATCCAGGTAGGATTTTCTACGGATATCCTGGGTATGTCCCAATATCCCGTGCGACATTGTGACATCAACGGGGCCTGTTCAGAACGTCCCATGGATGTCGGATGCTATTAGGGTTACCCCAGGATAATCCATGAACCATCTATTACTATTTCTTTACAAGTTTTAGCGGTGTAGAGTTGTCAGCTCTACGACCTCGCAGTAAAGGTAGACATTCAAGATGTTGCCCTCTGTCCATCTCTGAACCTTGCCGATGTCATTCATCTTCAGCCTCAGAGTGGTAATGGTGATGCTGTTTCCCCTCATCATATTTTTGTTCGGGGTTATCTTCCCCTAGCCTTTGTAGATCCCTCTACTAACTGCAAGGCAGCAGTACTGGTTTTGGTCCGCCCCGGAATATTTCCGGTACCCACCATATCTGGTCGGCATTCCCCTATCCGCCACCTGGTGGGAGACCAGTAACTCCAACCCGGACTGCACTATATATGTCATTAATAAAGAACTGCATCTCTTCACGTCTCCACAAGCATTTCTTTCCAACACACACTAAACTGCATAATACCAATAACGCAAAAAAGTGGATACTAATGTACAGGTTTTATTTTTGTAATGTGCGAATCTGATCTTCAAGTAACAGTGCTTCTCGTTCAGCTTCAGCTACTTTTCTTTTCTTCCAAGATCTTCATTTGTTCTATTCATTGTTTCTCCTCCACCCTAGTTTTCTCATATCCCTTTTCTCCTTTTTCTTCTCATGCGTTTCGTGATATCTCGCTCGGGCTTTTCTCACATAATGCACAATATCCTTTGTAATTTTTCTCACCATCACCAGCATTTTTTATTCCTTCCCATATCAATCTCTGTGCCACAAATGAGTCTTCAGATAGATTTTTAAGTAACCATTCACTATTTACTGAAAATCCTCTTTCTACAGCATCATTACAGTGTGAAAATACGAATATCTTTCTAAGGAATGGCACGAGTTCTGATTCACAAGATGCAATAACACTTTTCCAAGTATCAAGTCGGGTTGTCCGTGTGTAATTTTTCGCCTCTTCAAGGAACATTGGATCCGAACATAGAATTTTGAATTCTTTTTCTACTCGATCAGCGCATTCCAAAAATCCACTGGTTTTCGACAAACGTCTCAAAACAGGAACAAAGACACTGGTTTCTAGATATTACGTTGGGGTCACAGAATAAGACTTTCGGTGAACTGAAATTTCAAAGGAGTCTTTTAAAATATTTGTGCAAAATGTCTGCAGACACTTTCGACAACTCTGTTTTGGAATGAAGGATATCTTTCAAGGAAGCATTCTCTACTTGTTTAATAGCATCACGAACGCTATCCCAAGCTGACATTTCTTGCACCAACCAAGCTTTCGGAATCTCTTATATTAATCTTGGTGATATTTGTAGTTTTAACCATTACATCATGCTTAACGAATCTATTAATTGCAGAAGCCAGTATGTTTGATAAATTTGAAAATAAAAAAAGAACCATACGCTATTCGGCCTGAAACGCCCTTAAAAATGGTCCAACTTCAGAACGAAATAACTTAAAAAATGATAGTTTTGGACCATTCATTTTATCTTCTAATTTCTTTTTCATAGTTTCGTAGCTTGCAGATGTTGGTTCCTTTTTTAACACGCTTTATGTGCTCTGTAATCATCTCTGGTACAAATCTTGTAATTGATTTTTAACTCACTTCCCATCATCCGATTTCTTTGACATTTTGTAAACTTGCTTGCTTCCGATGACAATACAATATTCAATCATTAGATATACGACAAAATAATTCAGTTAACTGGAATTGTGTGAAGTTTGGGTTGCCTATCTCACAGGGAGTTGAATATTCAATTATACATAAAAATATTAATTAAAAAAGGATTTTAAAAAACACGCTTTTTTAAGATTGACTAAAATGTAAAAAAAATAATAAATTAAATTAATCTTATGAATCAGAAAATAAAAGCGTGGGTGTTCTTGCTTGCCTCATCATAAAATCGTAATATCTAAGAGCACCTACGCTTTTATTTTCCGATTCATAAGATTAATTCAATATTTTTTACTTTTTAGTCCATCTTTAAAAAAGCCTTTTATTTTTAAAAAAATCTTTTTTTTAATATTTTTTTTATCTTAGCTATTTCAACATACATACTTAAGTTCTTACGGATTTCTAATGCTCTATTAGTCACTTCAACATTTTCAACTCAACTTATGGGACAATTTCTTTGAACCAGTAAAAGATACATAATCTGCTCTTCTTGCTGGCACGTTTATACGCACATTATATACAGTATAGTTCTTAAAAGGTCTACGATATTCCATTCGGTAGATTTTATTGCGATTTTAAATTAATTATTCACACTATGTATAGACTACACGTACCGAATTCCAAGATAACTGGACCACCCACCACCTGAACCTTAACCCAATTCTTCTTTGTTCCCGTAGAAACTTAACATCAACATTTGGTCCATCCATGGAGACGTGCAAAAGACGTCTCAAGTCAAAAGACTGAAGCTTTTCTTTGAATGCGACTAATAAGTCTGCTACTGTAGAATGCCCTAAGAACGACGATCCACAATATTTGAAGGGTCCACGGAAAGAAATGTCAAACTCCAATTGGAACGATTTTGAAAAAAAATGAAATCTAAAGTTTAAAGAGTAATAACTAAAACACGGTATACTGAATTTTCACCCGCTTATTTGTTGGTAGTGTGCGATGTTTCTGCCGAAGTGGGAATATGTGCAGAATAAGTCTAAAATAAGCTATTAGATCCCATCGGTATCTCAATTTTCATAAAAAGTGGAGTTTGACGTTTCTTTCCGTGGACCCTTCATTTACTAACAACTTGCTCTTCCTTGTTAACCCAAAACCTAATTACACAGTCCATTTGTTCAGTTTGGCTCATTTTATTTAAGCTTTCATCAAATGAAATACTAAAATAACTATCAGATGCATGGCTTATGATTTGTTTCAAGAAATAAGGTCATAAACTATATAATATGCCATTTTTGCCCTTCCAATTGTCTTCCCCTTAGCTATGTCACTGTCAGGAAACATGATGGGAAAATGTTTGAGATTTGGCCAGCTGCAGAGAGTGGCGTATAAACAAACTGACTGCAAGCACCATATTATTTCTGCCTTTGTTGTTTTCTCTTTTGTACGAAATTTTTGCATTCTATTGTTTGTAGTCTCTTTGGTCGCTCCCGAAACTCAAGCCTGACAGGTCGATTCGGGGGAATTATCACTACTGACTGATGCAGCCACCACTTCATTATCTTGACACATTGATTTCGCTCTCTCTTTCTGAACCATGAACACCTTAATACTTTGCGATTTAGCAGTACCTTTCCAACACGCAGTGACAGTGTGTCAAGTTCAAAGTTGCTATTTTCACATAAAATTCCCTGACATTTGCTAAAATTTTCAGAATTCCCTGATTTTTCAAAGACTTTTCCAGTAATTTCCAAATTCCCTGATTTTTCTAGGTTTTCCAGATGCGTAGCAACTCTGTTAAAGGAACAGATGATCTGCGATGTTTATGTATAGTGTTCCGCGAAGTGATATTTATTCTACTGTAAGTGAATCCCAGATGAGAAGTAGTGTTCCTCTCAGGTGGGATTATTATTATGGCTTGATGATAATGAGTAGCCTTTTTCTTCGATGAGGTGATAGTTCCCTACAATGCTGCTTATATATTGAGCTGGCACCAAGCGATGTACCAGTTATGGGACAGTAGAAGTTGCATTTTTTTTTTTTTTTCTGATGCCAACTTCATGTTGAAATAAATACCAGATGACAATCCTTTGAGCTCCTACTGCCTGGGATAGTGTTGCTACAAGGAACAATTATGGGCGTTTTTATATTTTTTTATCCGTTACGCAGATTGGTGCGTCCTGACAGAGTGCACAGTTGTATTCATGCGCTCAAAGACCACTCGCTTGGGTTCTCGTAGGTGGCCATTGACTGGTATCTGGCCTTCCCACTACGAACGGTGTGGCGCGCGTTCGTCCTTTTGCCTTTGCACAGAGTTTTGCTTTGAGTAGTAGTTTACCGCTGGCCGTGTGACCTGTTCCATTCAGAACCGTCACAAAGCACTATGTGCGATCGTTCAAGGAAAGTAACATTAAGGGCGTTTGGCTTATATGTAGCGGAAGTATGAAAAATAACATACGCTGCAACACTGGACCATCTTTAGAATCCTTTTCGAATTATCTGCTGTCAAATTTCTTCAACCTGGTTGTTTCGTAAGCAGCTGTTAATAGTTTATTCCACATATTCAAAGCATGTAACGCCATAAATAAAATTCACATTACCTATGAAGAATTGTTTCACAAATAAGACATAAGTCCTTTGTTGATTGTCTGCATTGACCTTTCTACTTTGAAAAAGAGAAACGTTCACGCCACGTGCCACTTTTCGACGTCTCCGTCTGTTAATGTATTTGGTTACTGTGTTGACAACGGCTAGAAGCTGAACACGGCATAGATAATCATCTATTTGTTATACCGTTTGCTTCGATATACAGGCAAAATTGGCTCTTCAGTCAATGATTTTTGCCCCAGTGACCTCCACCCCCGGTCGTACACCCAGTAGCGTTAAGTTTATACCCCCATAAATATACAATATCTTCGCAGAATGGGCGACATGAAACGTAGATGTCCTCCATCTTTAACACCCACCGTTGATTTGAGAATCCCGGGTAAATCACGGTTTTCTCAGCAAATGCAACAGCACAGCTTTCTGCTATTTTTTTCACAATTTTGTCTTTTATATTTCCAAACACTTGACTTGCACGAGTAAGGAAGTACGTAGACGGTAGTACATAAGAACTATTTGTTTCCCCTTTACTCTTTATATGTTTACCGCCCGCTCTTGATACATCACACTTCAGTAATTCACAAGCTAGAACACAACTGAATTCTTTCATTCCAGGATACTTTAATTTCTTGCTTACACTCAACTGTTTTACTACCCTCAACTTATTTTTGTTGCGGTGATACAAATCAAAATGGATCTGGGAAGAACTGAACCGTTAATCATAAATTACAATACAAAGTTTACGCAATATGAAATGTAGGGCAAGACAAAGTAAAGTAAATACGATCATATCATTTATTACATTTCAATGGAATTACAACCAAACATACTTCTATAAAAGTTAAAACAGAATGGAATGTGTGACTGAGAACGAAGGTATTTATAACACCTCTTCGTCAACATAATAGAAATAAAATAATAATAATAATAAAAAAAAATGTGTACAAAAACATAATTCACGCAAACAGATCACAAATATATTTATAAACATTAAAAATAATTTTAATACTTGTTTCAAACAAATTTACTTTTACGTGATATTAAATGTTTGAAATATAGACCCAGACAACCGGAAATTAGAAAACATTATTCAGCTGCACATTTGAAATAAAAAATCTTTGGGGGGGGGGGGGGAATGTAGAAACACTGCATTTCGGATACGAACAGAAAGCCTACATTACCAGTGAGAGAGATACTTTTATAATTAAAAGTCAAAACTCAGTTATCACGAAAATATTTAAGAATTTTGACTTAATTGCGCATTCTACCCTGAAAGACAGATTCATCTTGAAGTTTCGACATTATCTAGATTTGAATGTACACCCAAAACATGACATAATTCGAAGTCGTTATAAATATTCTAACAGCCAAATCTGATCTTCCTACTATACTTAAACACGAGGAAAATTTTGACAAGAAAAGTGTATTACGCAAGCTTATATAACGATGTCGCACACATGCTTGGGAAAATAAAAATATGTATTTACCCTAAATCAACCACATGTTTCAAGTATACCCAAATTCAAAGAAACTGACCAATGGAAAATTTGCTAAGACCAAAGAGGTGTACTTGGCAAGAAGCAAGTTACATAGCAATTTAAACGAACTAAAATTTGTGTGTAATAAACTATAACGAAAATAATTTTATTGAAACTGTTTAAAAAACGAAAAATAGAACAACCTGATCCTAAGAAACATACATACATATAACTTTTGAAAAAAAAAAAAAAAATATTTTTGAAACAAGGTCAAAAGAAAAGTAAACTATGTACAAAACTGGTAATGTAGCTGGCTTTCTGTCCCAGAAAAAAAAAGTGAGTTTCTATGAACTACTTATATACATAGTACACTATTCACAATATATACACCAGTTGAAAATTTGTTACCTGTACACTACATTGTGAAAATAACAGATCCCTGACTTCTACATACTTGGCACTTGGTTTTAACAAGGCCTACACAATGATTTACTTTTTAAACATCACAGACATTCATAATAGCACAGGAACCTGTATAAAAGTAACAAAAAACAAACTGCAGTATTATGTGAAAAAATTCTATTCAAAAACAGTATAAGGCATTAAATGAATATTTCAAGAACTATTATGATGCGCACTTACCATTTCCAATTTTTCACTTCATACACACACACCCATTTCATCATGTTCACACCTATATACAAACTAATATTTAAAACGGACATATTACATTCTTTTGTTAAACCTCTGTACACACATTTTCTTATCACTCACTCTCTCACATACTACATATCTCGAGTATTATTTTTCAATCATATGCAATTCCATACATTATTCATGATTTATTCCACAATTCTTACGCCATATTAAAATTCTGTTAACAGTCCAAACTACTCCACTATCATTAGAAACACCTTAATACGTCTGAAAGAAAGCTATTGGTTGATACAATTTTACACCACGATCAACGTAGTACAGAAAAAATCTCTTTAGAATTATGTAAAACTTGATGAATGATATAAATGTTTTGAATCAATGGTATTAATAGGGTAACTTATTTGAAATATTTTCAGAATATTGATACTTTACCTCCCGGTCAACTGAATCATTTATTACTGAAATCACCATATTAGTCTCGCTGGGACGCTTAGTTTGTTTGATAGAACACTGAAATTCTGGAACGACTAGAACATGCATTCCACAAAGTTGTACGGTATCATAAAGTTTATATTCATAATTCAAAACGCATTAGTCCAGCAAACAGCTTTATAGTCCTGTAAAATTTACAAAGCTAGACATGTTTCCTTTCAATAATAAAAAAAAAAAAACTATTAAATTATGATGAGAAATATGTGTTAACAAAGAAACCTTAAGTCAAGCGTATGATTAGTAGAACACAGTCAACAGTAATAATTGTAGTGACATTATCTCTCTATATCAAGTAGGAAAAAAAGTACTGAAATAAATTTGAATAGATTGCGTACTTAGAACTCTAGTCCTTTCAAGATAAATGAAAATCACTACTGTAAGCAGAAGATTAAATGTCATGTTTTGGAAATTCCAAGCGCCATGCAGTCAAGTCCCACTACTAATATATATATTTCTTACTGAAGTTGGTAAAGCACGAAAGATTTCAATTTTGAAGACGAAACTGTGCAACAAATACTATATGATTTTAATACTTATTTTTTTTATAAAGAGAAAAGAAGTCTCGTCATATATTTATAATTTATATTTAGTGTTCATTATAATTTTACATTTTCTCTTAATGTGTTCCGGAAAATTATATAGAAGTATATGTGGTGCCCAGATTAATATATATATATATATATATATGTTCAAACACAATACGATAAGATGGGATGATTTTGTAAACCGAATGCGAAAAAAAGAACAGCTAAAATCTTAGAAATAGAGGACACAACATAACCAACGATTTAACTTGACGACGATGTGTGAGCTTACTTGGCATGCTATTATTTACATGTGTGAATAAATAAAAGCAAGATACAAGTTTATGATAAAAACGAAGGAATTTACTTACAGCTTATTTGTTCCATATAAGAACACACACACACAATAATATACAGAGAAGTCTTCTATATTTCGAGCCCACTGTAGACTCTTAGTCATGTATAGACGAGAAAACTACGTGCACGTGCAGAATAAACACAAGGCTGAAGAGACAGTGGCAACATGCAGCGGATGACGCATAAAAGCTGGAACAAATGACTGCGGACCAGCGCGAAGTTACAGGAGATTGGAACAGTAGATAACTGAATAGTGTGTAATTTCAGGAGGGGATTGTGGAAGAAAATTCGTTGAAAATGTTGAGCGAACGGGAGGTTTAGTTATTGAAGGTTAAGGCCAGGTTTCATTTTCACGCTCAAACCATGGATAAGGGACCCCTCCCACAGAGTGTAGAGGTGCTAGTCGTAGGGGGCAAAATGTGTATTATGACGTTTAATATACAAGTTGTCTGTGTATATTATTGTGTGTGTATGTGTTCGTTCTCATACGAAACAAATAAGCTGTAAGTATTCCTTCCTTTTTATCATAAATTTACCTTACATATATATTGGCAATATGGCGTCTCCTTAGCACAAGTTCCTCCATTTTCCCTCCTATCATGTGGAAACGCTTCTGCGAAATTGCCGCTTTTCTATAGTGTTTGTGAAGTTTCTGTACGCCTGTCTCAGTATTGTAGTATGTAAAAAGGTGAAACTATCCCCTGTGCGATACGCACGCGCCGCGAACGGCGCATGGAGGATGTGGAGGTAGCGCCTCACATTTTCTTGACCTACGGTACGAAGTGAGGTGGAGTGTTCAGTCTCACGCTCGACCGCCTTTTACCTTCCCAAGGTGCCCAGGAATACCAAGGACACTCCGGTACTCAATTTGACAGGAGGCTGAGTGCACCTCAGAGCGCCAGGCATGGGAACACTGTGAGAAAAGTCTCTAGTGTCCTGGCCGGAATTTGAACCCGGGCCGCCCCATTCGTAGTCAGACGCGCTACCGTTTGAGCCACGGCGACTCATATTGTAGTATCCTTTTTCCTACCTTTTTTACCATCTTATATATACAGTACACATATTATATACGGTAAATTTACAATAAAAAGGAAGGAATTTACGTACAGCTTATTTGTTCCATATGAGAACACACACGCAGTCATTAACAGACTTTTTCGATATTTCGGACTTTAAAAGTCCTTAGTCTCGACGGGAGAAGAGATTACGGACACGTGCAGATTGAATAAAAGACTGAGACGATAGCACCAAAACGTAGCGGAGGACGCATCGAACTTGGAGAACAACTGACTGCTGTAGTGTGTACAAGTTGTAAGTGAATTCCTTCCTTTTTATTGTAAATTTACCTTAAATTGCCCTTCCGGCTTTCCTTTATATTAGTGGTATGGTGAAAAGGTAGAAAAAAAGGCACAACATTATAGAATACCGACAGGCGTACACAAACTTCACAAACACAATAGAATTGCGGCATCGTTTCGCAAAAGCATTTTCACATGGTAGGAGAGAAAATCGACAGAAAATCACCTGGTACGGCACTTATGCTAAGGAGAAGCCATGTTGATAATGTAAACGCGTTTCCGAGCATTTACTATTTTAAAAAGATCAATGAAGGTACCCAGGTATTACAATTCATATAACGTAATTGAAAGAATAAGAGTATGCCTTTTTGAATTTTGATCCACTGTTTGGCTTGAGAAGCAGGTAGACTCTAATGTGTTGCTCTTTATCTTCACATACATTCTCTTCTGAATACTGATTCATTCCCACTTCGACCGAAACATGATAATTGATCAATTGTGACACCTCAACTCCTGCTCAAAAGTAAGAAATTCATAGTGTCTGCAGTTCTAAAGATAACTCTAGACGTGTTCTTCAAACGGTTTACACGACAGATAAAAACCATTAACCATATGATGTTTTTTTTCTTTTTCTTTTCTTTTTTTTTTAAAGTGTGAAGCGTTAGATCATTACGTCTAAAGTTATCTTTGGAACCGAGATTATTAATTTCTTACTTTTGAACAGGAATGGACGGGTCAATTGACCAATACCCTGTTTCGGTCTAAGTGGGATTGAATCACTATTCAGAAGAGAGAATTTATGTGAAGATAAGGATCAATAGATTATAGTCTACCTGCGCCTGAAACCAGACAGTGGATCAAAATTCAAAAAGGTATGCTCTTATTCTTTCAATTATGTTATACGAATTGTAATACCAGGTTAGCTTCATTGGTCTTAAATTATTAATAGAACGTTCTATATCTTCTGCATAATAAACGTTCTCAAATGCTTGTAAATTTTTACAACAAAAAGTCTTTGAAGAACACACACACACAAAAAAAGTATACTTACGAATGAACGGTCTCAATACTAATGCAGAACCGTTATATTTAAAGATATTAAAGCATCAACATGAAGTCTTTCTTCATCTTTACGCGTAAATTAAACCAATTTAGCTCCTCTGTAATACTTACTAGCTGACTGGTTTATGCTACTGCAATCCAAATTTCTTTTAAATTTTTAGGAAGGTAATTTTAGATTTACTCAAATTTCAAATAATTATTTCACGCGAATAATGTGTAAAACAACTAAGAAACCGAAATTATTAATGCTTAAAAGTTTGACCTCAGGATCTATGTTGATATGTTTCATATGTATTAGGGACGTATCACTTCCTGGACATATCAAGAATTACTTACACATTACTGAAATTTATTCTTAATCCTATTACGTACTCTGTTGCTCTACAGTTCTTGCGTTTATACCGTATCCCTCATAGCGTATAATTTATTGATCATCAATGGTCTCAAGGATTCTCATCCAGGTATTTATGTAACTTCATATCAACATTTCTTACACACAACGTTAAGGGTGAAATATTTCCATCAACCTAGGCCCACACCAGTAAAACTGACAGTCTTCAAGGTCCTTTACAGAGATGTCAATTTACATCTCATTGAGCCTGGAAACTAACTGTATTCGAATGATATATTGTTTTGTAATTAACATACATGAAACAATAAAGGTCGTGAATAATTGTTGGTTGAGTTTTATTACCGTATTAGCATAGTTCAGTGAAATTTGACCACTTGATTATAATCAAAACAAAATAAGCTAAACAAACAGCGTGTGTGTAATTCCCCCTAAAGAAGCCTATGAGCTGAAACCTTAGTGAAATGTAATAACGTTCACTGCATTTAAAAGGGTATCACTATCAGAACGGAAGGCACAAGACAGATATGTGATTAACAGTTTATGTCACAGGCTTCACTACGCTAAAACGGAACAACACTGACAATGACTTGAACGCTGCGACTTTGACTGAAAAATTGTTTGCAGCCACCTTGTGTACTACAGAATTTTTAAATCTTCACCGACAAACTTTAATTTTATTACTTAATTGTAATTCATTTCTTCGACGGATAGCATCCGACATAAATGTAATGAGCTGAAGGCTCCATTAGTTTAGCTTTAAATAGAAATCAGATGTGCATATTATTTTTAAGTCCAAGTTTTCGTTAATATGTTGCTTTCAGGTATATATTCTGTGTTCAATCCGCAGATTTATTTTCAGCGTCTTGTTTGTGCTCACTTATTGTACATATTGTGGCATGGGCTTATAATGAATGGGCCGATTGGTTACAGTAATTTATAATTATGCTCAGTCTCACAGAACTGTTGATTAAAATGACAGTTTAAATAAAGTTTGACATCGGGTATGTAAGCCGAGCAAAGTATTAAAATATGTACATACTACAAAACTTTTAAGTTACCGAAAGTTTGAATAGGTTACACAATAATACGAAAAGTAGTTCAGATCTTCTTCAGCAGGTTAAGGGCTCAATGAAGGATTCTCAACAGTTAATGAGACGCGGGCTCATGTTTCTAGTCTCAAACAATGACCATTTTGCTCTGATAGATTGAAATTTTGGAGCTTGAGTCTGTTAAGTGCGTTACTGTTACACTTAGAAGTGTTACTCGAAAGCGAAAAATCCCATTACAGCATGACAGCTGGAACTTTGACTTTATTAGTTACAACACAGGCTACTAACCAAATGGCTGCTAAGTAAGATTAGACTAACCTCGTATTTCTCCTATTAGTGACAGAAGTTCCAATTCTTATTTTCTTTTTCACGAAGTGAAATTCAAGCCCGAGCTAAACGAGGACACAAATATGTTGCCGTAACTGCGATTATGTTCGTTGAATTGCTATTAAGGTCCTAAACGAGATGGTGAGCTTTCAAGCAGGTGAGTTCTTGCTAAAGTGGGCTCGGGGCCACTAAGTTCAATGGAGCCCCTACGAGCGGAAATTGTTTCTTGAGAAAAAAAACGTACTCTTTGATCCTGTATAAAGCACGTTTTTCTATTACTAAAAATGTTACAGAGCAAGAGGGACCATTTCTGGTTATTTCCTCATACTATATATATCGTTACAAGGTAAGCTTTTCTATATTTCATTTAAAATTAACTGTATTCTTAACTCATGACAACTTTTTATTTAACATGACATTAGTTACTCTGCCGAATTTCCTTTCTGTTTTTCATCTGAAATCCTGAAGGCAACCTCACGTCTGTAGGTGATATTTTTCGGGTCACTGAAGGAAAAGATCTAAATAGATCTTATTACCTTTTTCACAATAAACCTTGTGTTGGTAAATGTTGAAATTATCATAGAAAAACTGACAGCCGCCGCGACCGGGACTGGGAGATTCGGGCTGTCAATTTTTCTGTGATCATTTCAAGATATAAATATTTTGGCATGGGGTTAGATTCGTATTAGTATGATCTTGCGGATATACTCATGTTTTTTCATGCCAGTTTTAGCAAGACAGACGTCGTGGCTTGAGAAGATTTCATCTCATACATGATTTATTCAATAAATTTTAACAAAACTTAGGAAAATACTATGTACTGATAGTAGTATACGATAGACAGGAAATTCACTAATCGCCTCTCTAAAATTAAGTACGAAATACAGATTCAGAAATAATTACACATCGAACGCGTTGAGGAATCAAACTTACGTCTTGCATTACTCACAAAATGTGATTTAGAATGGATTTAGCCCATCAATACTCTAGTCTTAAATAGCTATCTGAAATAATGTATCGCATTTCCCTTGTAAACAGACATATTATATCAATTATATAACTACTAAGTATAAACTTAAAATAATGAGAACACAAAACACATGTTTACAATGAATCACATCAATATTAAGATACTACATCTCACAATTCAGTTGGCTAGATACAAAAATAAAATAGGAAGTAAAAAATGGAAAGTATATGAAATCAAACAATAGGATACATACATATCTGTGCAAATAAAAAACAAAGAACAGTTTAAACATAAATGTAACATGTAAGTACTAAAGGAAAATTTTAAGGATAAACATTAGCATGCAGTGGACATAAATAATTAAGTAGAAAAACTTAATAAGAACAGTTAATCGCGGTGGATTTCAACGTACTTTCTGCACATAGCCAATTCATGAAATTCAAAGAAAAGTACTACGTATTGCATCTCCAAATCGTCTTGATACCCAAGACTGAATTTCTGAACGAATGAAGCAGAATAACAATGAAGTACCGAGTTTTGAATTGAACAATATATTATTATTCAGCATAATTAATAGGTTTTCTGCATTATCCTCTTAAAGTACTTTAATATTTACAAAGAGTTCTATCTTAAACAATCAGGTAATTATAAAATATTACATTTAACTCTGAATATGGAACAGAAATACGGCTATGACTTTAGCGACAGACTAACACAAATAAAAATTAAGTACTTACAATACTTAAGTAAATCTGAAAATCATATAAAAGATTTAGAAAAAATAACGAATACAAACACACACAATAAAATCAACAAAGCAAAAAACAATACTAAAATACGACTAAGCTTACCACGTTTTCGATTTCCCCGAGTTCTACGAAATAACTTAAGGAAAGAAGAGAACTGATTTATTTCAGTGGTCTACTAAAATCTGGTAGGTGGTCTACCAGCGATCAATTAAAGGAATCGATAGTTACAAAAACTTTTCTTTCAGCTCTGGGAACTTGATAACAAAGGTTATGAATATGAAATTCATTGGCATTATAATAAGTCTGTCGAATTATTCGACCAGAAGCTAATCAATGATGTTTACACCTTTATGTAACAGATTTTTATTGTTATTAGGAAATATAACGTGTCAATTTTATTTTCAAGAAATGGGGAAAATCAAAAATGTGAGTTCAGCCTTCTACATATATTATGTCCTTTTAACAAGTTCTTACAGTTGACTGACATGCGATCTAGTATTCTTTATAAAATATAAGAAGTATTCTACAATAAAAATATAACATATGGCAAAATAATTTCTTTCTCGTTAAAACCACAAATTTACTATTGAAGGAATTATCTAAATGCAAAACACGGAAGTGCCACGACTGAGAAACATGACTGACAAACACACATTAAAAATGAAACAGTATACCATATACAGTAGTAATAAATGCATTTAGTATATTGCAGTAAGAAAAATTAAGCCAAAGCTTTAGTACATATAAAATGTGTGTACATTCACAAATAGCATACTCGTAAATATTATTATAAAGTTAACAC
>JAGDQP010036527.1:0-15631 GCA_022664845.1 Lepisma saccharinum | reverse complement strand
TCCTTTGCTTAGATTATCCTTTACATACATCCGTCGGTCTACTGTACTAGGAGGCGGACCACATATCCATATACACTGTAGAGTCTACTTCATATATGTTCCCCCAGGTTGGTCAGTCAAAACTAACTAACCTCATCTTGCCTTTCAGGTTTAAAATCCTACGCCCATAGCCGGATAGTAAAAATACATACAAGTGCCTGACACATTGACTAGTGTTTCATATAGAGTCAGGGTACGTTCGGGTAATAGTACGTATCGTTTCAAAGTTCTTAATTGAATCATTCACGGGCAAATCTCCTTGATCAACTAGTTGGACATGAGTTTTATATTTATTCCAACCATCACATTTCAGATGATGATGTGGCAATTTTCGTGGTGCCTGATAAAGAACTTGCAAAAAAAAAATGCGTGTTAACACTAGTATTTAATAAAACTAAGTTCGAGGCGTCAACAAAAGCTTCAACTATTCTGCTGTGGACATCTTTACGAACACTACCCCAAATCACGTTATACGAATTAAAATCTCCAACTAAAATAATAAGTTGGGGTAACTACTGGAAGATATGCTGAAAGTCAAGGAGCGTAATACTTGTTCCCTTCTTATGTACAAATTCACGATTGTAACATGCTGTTCAAGGTGGTCTCAAACAGCAATCGCTATCAGCTTCGAAGCGATATGAACAGGTGTTGAATCGCGCGTGTCAACAACACCAATTGCAACACCGACACATGAACGGCCGTCATTTGGATAATCTGTGCGATATAGTTTGTAGCTCAGCAAAATCACAGATTCAGTTGCTTTAAACTTTGTTTTCTGAAAGCAGACTATGAAAGGTGAAATATCTGATAACAAGATATGAGTTAATAGCAAGAGACTTGCAGTTCTTCATAGTGGGAATGAAATCCGTTAAGATTATATTGCAGCATAGCCATTGGAATGAACATCAATAAAAACACCACTTTCTAAGTTTAGGTTTAAATTTCTCTCTCTTGCCGACTAGCGTATATTCCGAGTCCATCAGATCGTCCTCAATCATATCTGAGTTTAGCGACGAACGCAGCTTGTTCAGTGCAGGTAGAGTCTGTTGATGAGCTAATTGAGTAGACAGAACAGTAGTCAGACATTTGAATCTCAACGCTAGTGGTGACATACGACTATGTTTTGAAATATTACCAGCACGAACATTAGGTACAGCTCGTGGAGTCCTAGAAGACTCCATAGGGGCGACTTGTCTCTCAGTATGCGTCGGCGTAACTTGACTAGGTGGTCAGGCTTGGCGACAAGTGGCCAGCGTCAATGCAAGTACATCTTGTCACATCCTTGTGCATTGCGTGAAGCGCAAGTAACAGCACAAGAGGAGTTGAAATAATAAATCATCTGTGGGTGAAAGATGAAGTGAAAATAAATCCTTTCTGCTGGTCCTCCTTTCGAGCAGCGTAGATGTTTAGCTGCTAGGGCTGGTTGCAGCCAGCAAAAGCCAACTGGACGATGAGGTCGCCAATTCCCTACGCCGCTGTTGGCTGACTGTAACCAGCGTAAGCCGGTTGAATGATGGGGTCGCCAAATCCTTACGCCATTACAAACAGCGCTGGTCTGCTGTTTGGGCTATATGATTATGCATCAAGCTGTGGTCCGTATACCTGCAATGAGGTCGCCAATCCCCTACGCAAATAGGAAGAAACTTATTCTCCATAGAGAAATAACTCTGGCCCGGCTGTTGGACTTCCCATAGGCAGCAACGATGCTAGCAGCTGCCAGGGCTTATTGTAGCCTGTAAAACTGACTGGGCGATAGGGGCACTACTTCCTTACGCCGGTACATAGTCTACAAGTCTGCAGATACTTACGGACATTTACCTGTGGGTTACAAGAGTAGATGGCCACACTGATATTTTCAGAAACAGAATCACTAGAAATACTGGTCACATTCACTCGTGACAGCAGTATTTTACAACTGTAAGTTTGACAAACAGAAATTGTGAAGCGAATTGATATTACTAGTGTAGAGACTAGTAATACTATTCCATACGTTTTGAAGCAGCAGGTCCCCGAATATAGTAATGATATTTCTGGACGTTTTGCTTTAGCTCACGAGGCTAGTTCAGTGGAACTGTGTCAGACTTCTGAGTACTAAAAGTGGGCAACAGAGGTTCAAACCTACCAAAGATCTTTATACAAGGCAAAAATGAACAATCGAATAGACCCTTCTGTTCGTAAACTTTGAATACTAATGAATGAGGAAGGACTTAACCGAATTCCCTTCGGTAGGAATGTCCTTGTAGAAAAAGAAAACTATGACGATTAACGAATATTGGTTGGAAGATGCGGAATAAAGTATCTGTGTGTTAACATGAAGCGTCCAATTTTTGTTTTACTACTTTAACACAGAACAACTGTAACATGTATTGCGTAGGTTTTTAGAAATGAAATGTGTGGTGAAGTGGTTCCGTCTTAACCTTTCATTCGGACGGCATGAGTTTGATTCCCAGTCTGCGCCGTGTTTTTCGGATAAAATGATAGCTTCAACTATTTACAGAAGCCAATCAGAGATTTTTCTCCGGTTGGAGAGACAAGATGTTGCATCATAGCTAGAATCAGAAAGTAAACAGTGTGTTTGTTCTTTATCATAATAATAAATCAATCTAGTTTCAATGTTTTCATAGATCTTTCTCTATCGTTCTCTTTCTTTTCGTGACTTCGTCTCTTCTTCTTCTTTCTCTTTCTCTCTTATTCATTCCTTCTCCCACCCACACACTGCCCTTACATGCACGTGTGTGTCTATTCTATATATATATATACAACATAAAAAGGATAATCTTCACTTACACGTTACTAAGACTACAAGTCTGGCTTAACACAGAGGCTCTGAAGCAGCACATTTGCTTTGCAACTGGCGTAAGTGTATTCACAAACAAATTCTTCACCGAATTCATGGTTGTGTTTTAAGATAAAGGATAAAATTAATTTTATGGGCGGTAACAGCACTATGGGTCATCTTAATTTTGTCGAGTATGAACTTAGACGTTTAAAATAGTATAATCATATAAAAGCTGAAGATGAATAGGTCTTCAGAAACTGCTTACTTGCGTAAATGGCCAGCCTAATGATTACTAAAAACCAAAGATGTATAGGGTCTTTAGTGTAACAAGTTAAAAACTAGAAGGCTGTAAATGGGCCTTAGCAAGTCTAAAGTATACCAGAAAAACGACTTTCTATATTTCTATCCACCTGCAGACTCGGAATCCCCCAGGAGTCTATATTCTTAATTATATACCTATTACCTACCACGGGTAATGGCTGCGGGGTCACCGAATGCTATCTTAAATGCTGAAAGGCAATACTTGTTTTAGTAATAGTACGTGGAGACATACGGAAGCAAAGAAGATATGAAAAGAGAATGAGCAGTATATGCTTGCCTGACTGAAGACAGTACAATGTACCAAGGACGGACAAGTTCTCTTGTGTACCTAACTGAAGGCATTCAAAAGCAAGGTGAACGATTGACTGTCCGCCTGGCTGAAGGTGTGCACCCGTTATTTAGATGAGTTGAAGGCTCCCGCCTTCCTGGCTGAAAGCACTCGTGTACCTGGAACGATAGTATACGCCTGCCTGGCTGAAGTCCATGCAATATACCAAGGAAGGTTGAGAACTCCTTCCTACCAGCTGAAGGCGTGAAGAAGCAAGGAAAACAACTACTAGCCTGGCTGAAGAAAACTAGTTGCCTTTAGGATGGGTTAATAGTCTCGGCGTGCCTGGCTGAAGGTGTTCCGAAACTAGGAACGGTTGTGAACAAATGCCTGCCTGGCTGAAGGCGTGCAAACTACCAGAGAGAGTAAATGGGAACTCCGGTCTGCCTAGCTGAAGGCGTTCTGGGGTTGGAGAATGAGGTAATCAAAGAGAACAGTAATAAAGGTGAACAAAGCGAATGCCAATAAAGCAAGGTAATAAGCACAAGCCTAGTGAAGAATACTCAAAGAAGTTTAAGATAATAAGGATTTATTGATGGACTGCTGTTCAAAGAAGAAACACCTAGTAAGAGAGCTTGATGTGGTCTGGACCGTAGCCCAGGAAGATCTGATTCAGAACTACCTGGGACCTGTTTATATACTCTCAGTCTGGGTCCTTTGCGAACTTTCGATTCGTGACGTCATCCATCCGAAGTCACCCGTTTGCACGATTCAGTAATTTCAATCTTTAACTCTGTCTTATCAGATTCTGTTACAGACATATATTTTATCGATTTAAAGTTCTGATTTATTTAAAGTTCTGATCTAAAGTTTTCATTTATCGCGGATAACATTAGTTTTCAAATCCATAGCGTTACATAAAATATAATTCTATGAATGGCCAAAATGGTAATTCTTTATAATGCAATTCAGGGGAGGCGAAATCACTGAATTTTTACGGAACAAACGTAAGCGACGTTACAGAAGATAAAAGAACAATGCAACGTGAAACATAAGAGCTACATAAAAAATATTACCTTCTAAGTTTAGGTTTATATTTAGTTTTCCCTTTCCGTCCCACGTAACTCCAATCCGTATGTATCAGATTGTCCTCGATCATATCTGAGGTCAAAGACGAACCGGGTTGATCGTTTGTCTGTAGAGACTCTTCCTGGGCTACCTAAGCAGCCAGAGCGTTTGTCAGGAGCTTAATGCTTGTCGTGAAAAGTGAAGCGCGTGCTAAATTTTGAAACTTTATTGGGACTAAAAGTAGACTTAGTATTTATTCCGTTATTTAACTTTGATTTAGTGGCCAAACAAGGGCTGTGAGGTCTAAAGTTTGTTGTATGTCTAACGGATGATATCACTCGGCGTAAATTTATACCAAGAAGTATTTTGGGAACATAACAAGTAGTGTTCTACCTTATATTTATGTGCCAGACGGCTATGCCTAAGCCCTGATATGTCTAAAGTACTACAAGTGGCAGGCTCAAGCTAGCTCGTACATATGATTTACATTTAAAAAAATCCCTTTCGGCAGGACTACAGACTGAGATAGATCTCGAGGTTATTTTTATTTTCAAAAATTCAATTCTCGCCTTGTGTTTCTCCCTATCGAGAAACTAGTTATTGATTTGTAGATTATTCATCAAGAGCTTTTCAACGATACCCCACAAGACGTGGTTTTGAATTTCCACCCCCACTCCCACAACCCCAGAATCGTTGGTGTTACCGTAAACTTCATAGGAAGTATTATAATTTATGCAGACAAAGTTTCCCTCTAAACTCCATAGGGGCTGATATATGTTTTTTTTTTAAAATTTCAACCCCCTACCCTGACCACCCTGTTGGACCGATTTTGCTTATTAACGAACTTAGCCGAGCTATTAACCTTAGAAATAACATAATAAAATTTGGTTCAAATATCTTCAAAATTATGGCCGCTAGCGCGTAAATATATATATATATATATATATATCCTTGCTTCCCTTCGCTGGGGGCGCTGCCCCCAAATCCCCTGGGAGCTGCGCTCCAAACATGGGGGTTTCTGCGCCCCCTTTATCGTAATCAAATACCCTCTGGCGAACTGCGCCTCCATGGCATAAATATACCACCCACCGGGGGGGGGGGGGGAATTGCGGCCCCATATGGGAGTTTCACCATTTTTTGTGACCTACTTGTTTTACTAAGTTAATACGCCACTTTCAGTCCCAGGGTTCGATAGGATAAGATAATTGTAAAGTGAAGGAGATTTGCCTTGTATTACAATCCCCATTGGTGCCCTTACCTTTACAGACAACTATGACGAAAAATATTTCAAAGGTGTATATTTTTTGAAACGATAAACTTATGAAATGTAACGGAGGTCACGTGTCCCGTTACACAAAATGGAATCTTTTGAAAATTATTGCAATTAAACAGCAAATTCAAAGTATGCCTTTTTTCTCTAGAAGAGGACTAAGCATATTGAAATATAAAATTATCTACAATTTAAACTCCGTAAAGAATTTATGTAAGTACCAGAGACCCTCAAAGTCATGTCTCGATATTTTTGTGTAACGGAGGTCATACCATCAAATGACGTCATTACTCACCGAACACAACATGCTCAGAACTGGCAACCTTTGAAGTGAAGTAAGATGGCGTATGTTAGTTGTGACTGCTGTTAAATCGAGGAGTTGAACAATCACTTACACAGGTAAGTGCAAAATATATTTTAAAAATCATACATTATTTTCAAAAGCGTAACAACGGTCGTTTGATTAAAGAATAAGTTTACTCCTGCATGTAAATAAAACTACTAATTTTTAAAATCACATTCGCAGTTATAATAATAACTGAAGGGGGCAGCACGATGAAGCCCACGTGTGGAAGACAGGTGAAGCTACCGACCGAAAATGAAACGGCGGTCACTGTAACAGCGGTCACGAATTGACTATTTTTCTGCGTGACCGTCGATACGCCATGTTTCAATTTGAAGGTTCTTTCTTATTATATAGGTGTATAGAATTAAAGAATTAAATATTGCAATTAGTTACGAAAAGTCACGTAGAAATATCGAAGTTGTGGAGTGGATTAGAGGGCTGTATTTATCTCCTAACAAATTTTAGAATCTCATTGGCGGCTTAATTAATACATAGAAGCTTAGGAAACTAATTGGCCTTAACAGTCGCATATCAATGCTAAATTTTCACCGATAAACACCAAATGGGGGCGAGGTCCTGGGCCTTATTTCTTGTAGAATTATTTGAACAATTTATCCAAGAAAATGGTTGGATTTGTTTCCAAACCGACCTCATTTGTCTATCAGTGGCGAATTCAGAGAGGAGCACTGGGACACACGCCCCATCTAGTGAAAATGCTTTGATGTATAGCATTATTTGACTTTTTTCTAACAATGTTTCGAGTTCTTTTAAACCAACCTAATTTATCTACAAATATTAATTTTAGAGGATAACGGTGTCAAATTTCATGATAAAAATAAGCAATATGAGGTCGAATATGACAAATTCGACCCTGACAGGTGCAGAATACAACAAAAGCCAAGCTGGGGTCCGGATCGGACCCCAACCCCCATTTAATATGCGACTGTTAAGTTCAGTGAAATACGAACAGAAATGGTCACCGAAAATTGAATTAGGTCATTTTCTAAAATAGCCTATTCAATTATAATTATAATTTTATTGTCAGTGTATGTAATAAGAATTGAAACTGTAATCTCTTCATTCATCAGAGTTCGTAGTTTAACTTGAGTTACAGAGATTTTACATAGCTTTCAGAACCGAAGTGTAGATCGAGAAGCTGGACTCAGTTTGAAATTATTTTATTTTATTTTGTCCTACAACTCGTATGCTAGGAAAAGAGGCCTTATTTAACTTCTAATTAGTTGGAATTTTTCTACAGAACACTGATTACGAGTCCCTAAAAATACTTCCTTTCGAAATGCTCTTTATTTCCAGAGTGCTTGAATGAAAAGGACCTTTTTGGTCAAAAGTTATAAAAGTAGCAAATGAAATAGGTAATGTTCTTAATGTTTCATTCCACTTGTTCACAGGTTACTTGCTGTCATCGGAGTGAGATATACATTGTCATTTTGCTCAACAACGTGATTTTGTACTTTTTTCAGCATCTGATGACCAATATTTTAAAGCGAATACATGTTAAAGTTAAAATTCGAAACGATTTCCTTACATTTGTTTATTTCCTTTTACTTCCTATATAGCAATGGAATTTGAGACTCCTACAACTTCAAAATCAAGAACCCTACACGGACATTTGAAACAGGATCGAAATGAGATTCTTCTTTCACAGAAGAAAATGAGGAAAAGAAGGAAACTTAGTGATTCAGCACTTGAAGAAAAGAGAAGGAAAGACCGAGAAAGGCAACGTAGAAGACGTGCAAAAATGACAGAAGACGAACGTGAAAAGAAAAGAGAATACGACAGAAGATACAAGGCAGCAAGAAAAGAAGCAGGTACTTGGAAAAATAGACAAAATATGAAGGAAAGGGAAAAGAGAATTGATAGAAAAAAGGTCTTGGCGAGGGTGCGCAGGTACAGAGAAAAGCAAAAGAAAATAAAAGCAGCTGAACGATTATTGGAGACTACTACACCACCAGATAGTGAAGAGAGCCCTACAGCTGCTGTATCGATGCCCCAGAAGAGGAAGAAACATAGCAGAAGGAAGCAAATATCAGCATTGCAGAGTAAATTAGAAGAGGGACGTAAGAAGACTAAAAATTGGGAAAGGTTGGCTAATAAATATAAAAAGCGATTACAACGTTTAAAGATGAGAATATCTCTTTCTCCTACCAGTAAGATTAGAAATCTAGCTCGTGGGTGCAAACTTCCGAGTGCACTAAGGAAACGGCTCATTTTCACTGAATCAATTGTATCGAACCTCGCAGATGTGAGGAAGAAAATAAAACGTTACACCAAAGAACAGGAAAAATTCTTCCAAATTATATCAACAAAGACACTTAAAAAGTATCGCTGCATAAAATAGGCAAATCAGCTAATAAGTAACAGATCTTACAGAAGAATAGTAAGCAAAGCAGTCAGACGCACATGGAGCGCCAAAAATACAATTTCACCAGCTACGGCAAAACTTGTATTACATTTTTATCTTGATGAAGCAAATTCAAGAATGTGTCCTGGAAAGAAAGATGTTGTTTGTAAGAAGGGAGAGCAACACCAGAAACAGTTACTTTTAATTCTTCGAATGTATCCAAATAATTACATATGTTATGAAACTTTCAGAAAATTGAAACCATTTTACGTGGTTTCTCCAAAAGCTTCGGATAGGAAAACTTGTCTTTGCTTGCTATGTGCTAATATGAAACTAATCCACAAAAAGGCTAAGTAGCTTGGTATCGTGGGTGATACTCTTCAGGATGATGTTGAGAAAAGTGTGTGTTCCCAAGAGAGAAAAGAGTGCATGTTTGGAACTTGTCAAAGATTCGATGGTAAAATAAAATTCAAGCAGCAACAATATATGACTGTACCACAGAAACAGATTGAGGATCCTGTCACAGCTGAAAGTCATATTGAAACTCCAGGACTTTCATAGCTTAATGTTCCTGGAGCAGCTGGAGTCACTTCTGAGAACAGCAAACAAATTACTCATTCAGAGTGGAAATTTGTGGAAAAAAACATTTCTGGCAATAAAATAAGAAAAATTCCAAGAAAAATTGAGGTTACCAGCTCTAATATGACTGAATTTTGTTCAAAATTGGAAAGTCAGTTCGCAACCTACAGAAAACATCTCTTCCATTTTATATATCAGCAGCGTGAGATGAAGATGCTAAGGGAACAATTAAAGTATAATGAAGCTATTGTTCACGTCGATTTTTCAGAAAATTATCAATGTAAATATTCAGATGAAGTGCAAAGCATGCACTTCGGTGCAGCAAAAACTTATCTATCCTTACATACTGTGGTTGTGTACAAATACAATAAAAGTATTTCTGAAGTAGAAAGCACTTCGTATTGCACAGTATCTGAAAGTGGTGATCATGCAGCTCACGCTGTATGGGCACATTTAACTCCGTTACTGGAAGACATATCCGAAAGCATTCCGATATCGACACTATACATTTTTGGTCAGATGGACCAACATCACAATACAAGAATAAATTTAACATGTTCTTTCTGAAAACATACGTCAAAAAAATCTTTCCAACCATCAAATATTTAACTTGGAATTTTTCGGCAAGTGGGCATGGGAAAGGTGCAACTGACGGAGTCGGAGGTGTTGTTAAAAGAACTGCAGACTCAAGAGTAGATATGGGTCATGATATAACATCAAGTCAATCATTTATTAATGAAGTGCAAGAAGGATGTAAGTCCATCACTCTTTTTGAAATAAAATATGAAGAAGTGGAAGAAATGAAGAAATTGATCCCTTCTGCTGTACCTATGGTAAAAGGCATCGCAAACATACACCAAGTTTTGTTTCAAGTTGAGGACCAGAATATATTTTTGAGAAACCTAAGCTGCTTTACCTGCAGATACGACGCTGCATGTGTTCATCATGGCTCTAAAAGTAGCCCTGTCCTCTTTGACTTCAGTATCCTTCAATAGGATTAAGAAAGATCTTAGAATAGGAACATGGCACGTACAATCGTTATACAAAACCGGCGCTCTTCAGGTGGCGGTACGCGAGACCAAGAAGTACGAGCTGGACATAGCGATATAAGAAGGCCGATGGGATAATCAAGATAGCATCCGCCAGGACAAGTACACTTTCTACTACGGGGGAACGCAGTCTCACGATCTCGGAACAGCATTCCTCATTAAGAGCAGTATCCTCCAGGCGGTTCAGAATATAGAGTTCGTAAACGAAAGACTATCGTACGTTACGATACGTACCCAATGATGCAACACAGTTTTAATAAATGTCTATGATTCGACCGAGGTGGCTAATGATAACGACAAAGATACATTTTACGAGCAACTAGAAGGGTTGTTTGATCGTGTACCAAAATATAATCCGAAAAGTGTGTTTAGTGATTTGAACGCTAAGGTAGAGAGGGAGCAAAACTATAGACCTACAATAGGCAAATACAGCCTTCACGAAATCACCAACAACAATGGAGAAAGACTGATAACTTTCGCGATCTCGAAAAACGTATACTAGTAAAGAGCACATACTTCCAGCACAAAGACATACACAAACACATATGAGTATCTCTGGATAGCAAAACGCTCAACCAGATCGATCACGTATTAGTAGATTGAAGAATGCACACCAATATAATGGATGTTAGGTCTTACAGAGGAGCGGAAGGTGACACAGACCATCAGTTAGCGATCACAAAAGTGAGGAAAAAGTTATGCATCGCGAACAGAGAAGGCAAAGGATCAAAATAACTTAAATTCGAAGTTAAACGATAAGATAATTCAAGCCTAAAAGCAGAATATCAACTCGAAATCTCAAATAGCTTCGAAATCTTAGCCGACTGTAGTAGTAATAAAGATGAAATTGATGTAGGTAAGATGTGGAAGGCAATTCGTGATACAGTGAAGGGAGCAGTTAAGGAACGTGTAGGTGAGAAGAAACAAAAGGAAAGTAAGCCTTGGTTTGATGAAGAATGCCTTCAACTTCATTAGGAACGAAAACAAGCAAGGCAGCGATGACTAAGTAATAAAAGCGAAGCAAACACCAATCATTACAGTAATGCGAAACGCAACGCCACACGCGGGTTCAGAAACAAAAGGCGAGAATATATGACGCAGAATTGCTGTTACCGCCCATACAATTCATTTTATGTTATCTTGTATGACGCAGAAGATTGAGGAGATAGATGATGATGGGAAGACAAGTAACATCCGGGATCTATACAAAGGGGTAAACTCGTTAAGAAAGGGTTACCTGCCGATGTTAGGGATGATTGGAAATGATTGCGGAGATTTGAAGGCGGGCCCAACCAAAATTGACGGGGTGACACGCAAAAACGAACATGTCAAGTACATATATTTTTTCACAATCAACGAAACGTATCCCAGGCAGCCATATGGATATATGTGAACCATGCATTTTCACATCATTCTATTACTGGGCACGTTAGCGTTTGCGTGACTTTCATGCTGTATTGACATTTCGCTTATCTTCCAAGTACCATTCCATATCACATCTCATTTTTGCAAATTTTGGACATGTTTGCGTTTGCATGTCACCTCCACAATTATCGATGTGTGGAAAAGTTCTTTCGACAATTTTCTTAATGTACGCAAGGGAGAACAAACAGAGGAATTTGAAATCTATATTGCAGAACCGTGCATACCCGAACCTATTGAGATCGAGGTCGAAATGTCGATAAAAAACAACATAATTTCCAATCACCGGGAACAGAAAATATTCCAGCCGAATTAATTAAAGCAGGAGGAACGGCACTAATCAAGGAACTGCGTAAATTAATTATAGCTATATGGAGAAAGGAGGAGCTTCCAGAGGAAAACCTCAATAATAGTTCCTGTTTATAAAAAAGGTGATAAATCGGACCGTAATAATTAGCGCGGAATCTCGTTACTTCCAACATATTTCAAGGTAATATACAGGGTAAGTCAAAATGATGTACCCGATTTCATAAATTTATTTTGTGAAATATAATGAACATATCTGAATGTAATACATGTGGTAAGAAGGGTAACTCTCAAAGTTTTTTTCAGTCACATCACAAGTGCTCTATGTGAGCACCTCGCGTAACACGACGCACATCAAGCCGATAGTCTATCTCCTGCCAAACCTTGTGTAGTGTGTCACGGTCAATCTCTGCAATGGCTGCTGTGATGCGGGCGCGAAGGTCACCCAATGTTGTTGGAAGTGGTGGTACGTAAACACGATCCTTTATGAAACCCCACAAAAAGAAATCACACGGGGTCAGATCGGGGGAACGAGGTGGCCAACGAATGAGAACTCGATCCTCCTGAGATGCACGGCCTATCCAGCGCTGTGGCAATGCCTCATTGAGATGATCCCGAACGCTGCCATGGTAATGCGGAGGGGCACCATCCAATTGAAGAATGAAATCTGCACTATCCTCTTCGAGCTGTGGAAGGAGCCATTGTTGCAGCATATCAAGAAAAACATGTCCTGTCACAGTAGGTTCAAGGAAGAAAAAGGGCCCATAAATCTTTTCAGGGGAAATGGCACAAAACACATTCACCTTGGGTGAATCGCGTTGGTGTTCCACAACTGCGTGGGGATTATCAGTTCCCCAGATCCTTACGTTGTGTCTATTCACATTCCCAGAAAGGTGAAACACCGCTTCATCACTGTAACGTAACCTTTCGGCGAACCCATCCTCTTCCATTAACGTGAGAAAATCAGCACAGAAAGACGCTCGAGCAGCATAATCAGTGTCTCTTAAGGCTTGTAGCAGTTGCAAGCGATAGGATTTCATTTGTAAACGTTTCCACAGAATTCGCCATACAGTTTTCTGTGTCATTTCAAGTTCCCTCGCTGCCCGGTAGGTAGACTTCTGTGGACTCCGCACAAAACTGGCGCGAACACGTTCCACTGTCTCTTCCTCAGCTGAAGGATAGCCAGTCGATTTTCGCTTACAGATGCAGCCCATATCTCTGAATTTTTCATACCACGTACGAATGTTTTTTCCAGTAGGTGGGTCTCTGCCATACTTGGTACGGAAATGCCGTTGAACACTCATCACAGAGTTGTTTACATGGTAATCCAGCACATTCTGCTCTCCAGTCAGCGCCATTTTCGTTAACTGCTTCCAGTGCCGCGTAGCAGTAGACAATGCAACCACGCGGGACATAAACTAAACTCAACTAAACTTTGAACTTTTGCCTTTCCTTGTGCGTAGCTCACATTAAGATATGTTCATTATATTTGACAAAATAAATTTATGAAATCGGGTCCATCATTTTGACTTACCCTGTATAAGTTCAATAAGGAACTAAATGCTAGACTCTCGCAATACATATTTCCTGGCCTACTCTATAATAGTGTAAGGGATACCGGTCGAACCTAGGACCGTATCTGATTTTATATAGTGGCATGTACAAAAACAACATAACTGCTTTCAGTTGAACTTTTAGTATCGTATGTTGTTGTTACACCGCAACGATTAACAAATACTTGTATAGCCAATATGGAAGGCGGAAAATGCCTACGTATGGACAACCATAAATAACAAGTCATATGTAACCATGTCATACATAACAAGTCATATGTAACCTATTGTTGATGTCAGTATTTAATTATGTTTATATCGCAGGAAAACCCATCATATATTGCTGAAAGTTTAGTCTTTTTTATCTTCAATACGTCTCAAATCTCCCATATGATGTTCAACTATGAAATACCGTGCATTTCAACGCGAACCTCATGCAGACGAGATAAGAAGAATCCTTCTTGCCCAGCAACATACACGATATACTTTCGTTCTGTCAGCTGCCTTTCTTATCTTAATTGTACCACCCTCTCTCTCTTATAACACACTTCTGTATAACCTCAACAAATGTTATCGTCTGGATAAGGTTTGCGTTTAGTTGTAACATGACATTGCATACTCCAACCTCTTGCTTTTAGGACTGGCGATATGTTGATAGTAAACAAAAACATATTTCAGCAGTATATAATACTCTTCTAGTATGAAAATGGTTGGTTCTGGAATTAAACAGGTTTATGAGTCAAAGTTCTGTGGGCCAAGTGAACAGATAATATTTTTTCCTAGCCTTGCATCCGAGGGAGGTGACGTTCAAAGAACGAGATAGTTGGCGTTCAAAGAACGAGGGCTTTACATTGACTCCGAATCTCTTTCGTCCCCACAGAGCATCGAACCTGGCATGCCATGATTAGCGAAACCTATTGTTCAATCGGTAAACTTCTTATATTATTAATTGTATTTTTGAAGAAAAATCCAAATAGCATCTTGACTATAGCCTATTACATCTCTTTTCATTTGTGAGTGAATGAAATGCTATTAGCATCCGAAAGGAGCTGGTGAGCTCATATGACTTTTGCTGAAGTGGACCATGGACCACTCGGTTCAATGGACCCCGGCGGTAATTGCACCCGATACCATAACACAGAAAGCGAGTGTGCTAAACCTGTCGGCCACCCTGAGTCCCTTTTCATTCGTATTCTAAGAATTATTTGAACCTGTTAATGTCAGTAACGTTGTTTGATCACGCGAACACTAGGCAGAGCGAAACTCGCTGCTGTTTTGTTTATATCAACAAGTATTTCTCTAAGATTTTTCATAAGCAAAAGATTGCATTTGCATATAGTACTTTTAAAAATTCTGCGACTCCCATCATTAAGTAACTCTATGGTGCACAGAACTCGCAAGTTTATCGCCGCAGTAACAAATGTTCTCTATGAGGTTCTATCCTCGACAAGATCAGGCCAAGTTTAATCATGAATATCTACCTCTCGCAGATTCCTTCTAATGTTATAACTCCAGAATTTCTCGGCCTTCCTAACGACCTCCTTCCTTTCTGATTATCAATCACGATAGAATATCATCATCTATCTTTCCCCCATGCGAGCTACATCTTAGGCGTAATGATTCCATTGTTATGATATCGATTAAAGCATACAGTGTATGGAATTTTTTATCATGCTAGCTTCATTATGGATGCCCTTTTGGCATCCATGGCTCTGGCCGGGATTGGGGAGGGGAAAGGATTCAAGAAGATATCGGCCAGGGCCTATGTTGAAGGTAACGTCAAGGTATTTGCCTGTGACTGAGCAAAAGTTCTTAGTCAGGATGTTCGCCCGCTAGGCTTCGAATCCACGACTTCTCGAATACAACGCCAGCTCAGCCACTGAGCTGCTATAATAATTGAATCAACCAGGATGAGACAAGAAGGTTGTAATACCCGATGACTACATAAATTCACATATCAACTGCAGTAAAGCGCATATGTAGTTAACACTGACTGCGACAAAGAACTCAAATGTGGCAGGGACAGACGACAAAAGTAATTAAGGAGATTTAATGAACCGAGTTGGTCGTGATTTTAGTTTTTCTTTTTTTAATATGAAGACTGGCAATTCAACTTAAGCTTGCTCTTACTTTACCAATAGTTCTTTTTAAATATTGGAAAGTTCTTTTGTATGTATGTCATTCCTGAGTCCTACTTGAATTGTTCACGTTAATTTCTTTTTCACTCACAAGGGAACATTCTATTTTTGACAATTCGATTTCGGAAAAT
>JAGDQP010036526.1:0-19021 GCA_022664845.1 Lepisma saccharinum | reverse complement strand
ATATATATATATATATATATAAATAATAATAAATCACAGCCATATTCAATCCACTAGTGGATGAGGCCTCTCCCCGAAGGGAGGGGTTGGTCTACTGCTCCCACGCTGACCAGACGGGTTGGGAGAGGAGAGCCGAAGCTCTCACTGTGATCGCTACTGTCTTTTATTCACAGCAGCTCCCCAATTGTCCTCACGATGCTGGGTCAACACCGAAATATTTGAGCCCCCATCGGGAATCGAACCCGGGACCGCTCGCATTGAAGTCGAGCGCGCTACCGACTAGGCTACGCAGGAGCTCATATATATATATAATTAACTAGCAACTTAATCGACCCAGCATCGTGAGGTTAATTATATATATATATATAATTAACTAGCAACTTATTTTGAAGTGACCAAGAATATTTTGTCTAAAAATTACATACCTGATTTCCCCTACTTTCTTTATGTGTTTTTTCTACCAGGTAAATACTTGAGAATGGCGTCTCAACTTTTTTTTAAAAAAAGAAAAGAGATCCTCACTTTGTTCCTGATTTTCTTTCTATAGTTTTGAAGACCTTTCTATACTATAGTTTACAATTAAAAAAACGGGTTCAAAGAAATCGAAATAGTTTTCACTTTCAATTTAAAATATTCGAGTACACACCCTCAGAAGCATCTCCTGTTTGCCACTGTTTTCATAAATGTTATTATAATAATTAGATTTTGAGTATGATTCTTTAATAATACAAATCTTTAGTGAACTACGTGTTAATCTCTTCAAGTTAAACACACTTAAATACACTCTTCAGAACATACTCAAATTGCAAATGGATTCTTAAATAGCAGATAGATGGCATACTTCAAGAGATTTCATGGATACTGTAGTAGTGATATACAAAGTTCCTGACTTAACATGTGTTGTCGAACAAGATTTAATTATAGTAGCTCCGAATGACAATGAAAAAAAGGTAAATGTAACCCCTGAGAAATGTGCACGCACCATGAATGGCGGGGGGTATGTGTGGGGGCACTATTCTCGACCTTCAGTACGAAATGAGTTGGAGCTGTCATTTCCACGAGTGACCGCCTGTACCTCCCAAGATACCCAGCAGTACCAAGGACATTCTGACAGTAGGCTAAGTGCACCTCAGAGCGAAAGGAATGGAAGCACTGTCTCCGGCGTCCTGGCTTGGGTTTGAACCCGAGCCACCAGAATCGTAGTCAGGCGCGCTACTACCTGAACCACGGTGACTCCATAAAAGCATAAGAAAAATTTTTCTTCCTAAACGTTTTAGAATTTTTTCAATGATCGTTTTAAACAAATCAGAAGTTCTATTTCTTTAGTTGTAGAGAGGGGGTTGAGGTGTCATTTAAAAGCTATATCTCATAGCCTAAAAAACGTCTTTACTGGTGCAATGGATCAGTGTTGCCAACTCATGATTTTCAAATTCATTTTTTTCGCTATTAACCATTCCTTTGCACTTATCTGCACCAAAATTGGCGCAAAAATTGATCGACACAATAGAAAAATACTGCGTGTGTCCCAGTACCCAAGTACCTCAGTTCTCATTGTTGCCAACGTATTGTCTATAAAATTCAATTTCTCAAGTTGCTTCCATAACCTTAAACGTAGCAGCACAAAATTTGACATTAACATATTATCCGACACAATAAAACAAATGCTGAGAGTGTCACTGTCCCCCAAGCACTTCTTCAGTTATCAGTGTTGAAAAAGTACCTTAAAATTCAATTTTTGAATTAGCTTCCATATCGTTACATGTGTTCACCCCAAGCTTGGCATAAACATTATCCGACATGGTAGAAATATATCTCTCTATATAAAAATGAAAGTGAGTATGTATATCGTGAATATCAACCAAAAAGTACTTGACCAATTGAAATGAGTTTCGCATATGATCAGATACTGGACCGAGCTGGGAAGTTATCATATGAGTCGCCATCTTTGATTGAAAATTGCCGCCGAAAAATCATTTTCGAAAAAAAAAACATTTGAGGTAGAGATACGAAATTTAGTAGTTTAAAAAAATATTACATTTTAAAAAGTCGCCATCTTGGATTCAAAATGTCCGCCGAAAAACCATTTTCCACACCGTTTGAGCTAGAGATACGAAATTTAGTAGTTTAAGAAAATATTGCATTTTGAAAAAGTCGCCATCTTGGATTCAAAATGGCCGCCGAAAACAAAAACATTTTCCACCGTTTGAGCTAGAGATACGAAATTCGGCATAAAGGTTATTATCAAGAGTAGCTTAAGAAAATATTACAACGTTTTGAAAAAGTCGCCCTCTTGGATCCAAAATGGCTTCCCAAAAATAATTTCCACTCCGTTCGAGCTAGAGGAGTTAAATTTTGTTTGAAGGTGTACCATCACGAGTAGGTTACATTAAATAGGGCAAACCCTTCTATGGTGTTGCATCCTCCCGGAGGGGGGGGGGCAGAGGGGAAGATCTGCAACATTGGGGCACAGTTCTCGGAGAGTCTGGTTACGATAAACGGGGGCGCAACCAGCCATGGGGAAGCGAATATTGGTGATAGTCCCGATGACTATTAACAAAATATTATATTCACCCCGAACCAACGGACGGGCAAATTAGCTTGTTGTTGATATTTGCGTCTCTAGGAACCTAGCTCTCAGTGTTGCCAACCTATTTTATAATAATTACTTTTTGTGTGTGTGAGATGTTATCAAGGGATCCTTGGCTATTGTTAGTAGGATCGTAGCGCTCATTTGTTTCTTTACTTGTTTTTTATTGGTCCGTGTGTTACACTAGTAAGCAAATAGGATAATTCCATTTTGAACATCCTCTTATCAAAACTTTACGACAGATACTTTGCGATTTATCGTTGACGGGAAAAAATTACTAAAACACCAAACATTTAAGGCTTATATAATTTATAAACGTACTTACAATTTAAGTTGGTATCCCGGTTTCATGATCCTGAATATGTATCTGGTTTATTCTGTTACCAACTTTCTCTCTTCCGTTTCTTTTTTACAACTACTCCACGATCATTACTTCCTTCGTAGCAGTCTTCCATTGTTTTCCAAGGCCAAGGTCTTCCATTGTCATTTCTCCGCTCTCACGATTTTCTCAAACAACTTCAGAAGCTTATATTCTTATGTTCTTAGGTTCTCGTCTGCCAATTTCCTCTTTCACTTCGCTTGACACGTTTGTAACAATTTGGGTTCATGTCTTCTCGTTGATTGCTACTACGCGTTCTGTCAACCTCCATTCAAAGAATAATCATTTCTCTTACCGCGTGGGCTGAAGGTTGTTTTGTTTAGCTCTTTGTTCGAAAATTTATCGCATTTCGTCGGTTTCACTATATTTCATTGACTTCTCTTTAACTGATGGTGGGGATCTTTTTTTTTTTTACATTATTTTCTTTAGTTTGCAATGGTTCGTGCTGTCCTCAAATCTTTCAACGTTAATTTAACTCATTTCCTGACGTCATACAATGATCAAAGTTTGCACAGAGACGTAAGTCGGATGACAATACAATATTCAATTGTTACTTTCATATATTTCTATATATCTTAAAACTATACTTATTTTTTTTTAAAACACACTTCTTTATCCTAAAATAAATACTAACCTGCAACGATGTTGCGTTTGGCTGATTGCAGAACACTTTAGGAATTGAGTGACAAAATATTAGTTTCAGAAAAAGTATCCGAACAGCGAAATAATTAGAAGAAAAAAAATAAACAACTTTTTAAAGGCACACTTTTCTTAAAAAATTTGAACTAAAAAATATAAAAAAATAATTTTATTTATGCATGACTAAAACGAAAAGCAAGGGGCGCATCAATTAAAGAATTTATAAAATGACTGTATATGAGAGCGTTCCATATGCTTTTCTTTTCAGTAAAGAATAAACGTAATTATTTTTACTTTTTAGTTCGAATTGTTTAAGAAAAGTATGACTTTGAAAGATTTTATTATTATTTTTTATTCTGCTTTCTATTCTGTCTGTTTATACATCTGTAATGCAGGCAGAATGAAAATAGGTAAAGACGAATCGACTCCAGTTTTGGTATTAGTGATCCTGATTCAGGGATTCTGCCATAGTTTTCAGGAGGAATTCTGCCAGAAGTTTGAGTTTGGGGGTGTAAAGTCAAAATTGGGAGGATGTTAGTGGAGTTTTGTAGGTTTTCCATCAATTTTTAACCTAAAAAAATAAAGATGAGAGTGTGTACTCTAGAATTTGGAAGGGGAACCTTGTGTTGGGAAGGAGTCTGGCAGAATTCCTGTATCGATTTACCGGGCCTTTCTTTTTAACAGGGTGACAGAACAACCTTTCTCTATCTAAGTTTTCTACAATTTGCACTTCTGTCAAATTGTAAAATGAAAACAGGTAGAAAAAAACTGAATCCAGATTTGCAAAAGGTCACATGGTCAGTGACGTAAATTGTACAATAGGCGAAAAAAATGTATTTCTGTCGTAGTTAACCAGTCAAGTTAGTAGAGCGTTGGCTTAGCAATCGGAAAGTTCTGGGAACGATCCTAGCGGCTGCCAATCCTGACTTATTTTTTCAAGGATTTCCACAGTAATATCAGGGAAATGTCGCGATAGTACCAACAAAACTAGGTCCTCGCCAAATACCTTCAAACACCCTCTCCCCTACCGTATCCCGACCTGACCCTGAAGGTTATCAATACAATTGATTTTATTCAATACCTACAGATACTGTTTAGTATCGGACCTAACCTTTTGACATATCGTACTGAGAGTTTCATATTTACTTCCGATGTCCATAATAATCTGAGACCGCTACTGCCTTTCTTAACGAATTATTCTTTTACTTATGCATTTCAGGACATTGCCATCGGGATAAATGACTAAACGGCTTCAATCTAGAGCGCCTGCACTAATTGTTATGGAAACAAGATTCGCATTTCTACACGAAATTAAGTATTTTTTAAATAATCAATATGGGTTCAGAACATGAATGAGCACATCAGATGCTGTACTTAAACTAAGTGAAACAATTTGTAGAGATTTAGACGTAAATGAAAAAGTAATTAGAATATTATTAGATTTGGCCAAAGCTTTTGATACAATATCTCATAAAATTCTATGCAGAAACTAGAAGATTGTAGAGGTGTATCACTGAAGTGGTTTCAGAGTTACTTACAAAACAGACAACAAACTGTTAAAATTGGTAAAACTATGAGTAACTTGATGCATGTTAAATTAGGAGTACCTCAAGGAACAGTATTAGACCCCATTTTATTTCTTATATACATAAATGATTTATGTAATTTGCAAGTAAGATGGCACATACAATCGTTTGCGGATGATACTACCTTAACTAGTACTGGGGAAACATGGCAAGAAACATTTGAAACGGCAGAAACTGAACTAAAAAAATAACTTCTTGGTGGTGTTAGAACTGAGAATATAGAAACAATCAGAACTAACAAAACATCAACACGCCACCAAACTTACTGTCTTGTACCAAAACTACAATAAAACACCTACATACATTAGAAAATAATAAACAAACAAAGCTGTTTAAAAAAAAAACTTGTTTTGTGTTGGTTAGAAAGTCTGAATGACAACGATGTAGAAACAATATTATGTAAATAATTTTTATGGGTAACCAGACAACAGTAAATTAATGATAATTCGATAATAAGACTCACACACAAGCTGAGACTTCTGTGGGTCAAAATGTTATGTAAACGTGTCATGTAAAAGTTAAATAAATTTCAATTTTTTAAAACATTAACTATGTTGATGCACCACAAAGGACCAGGCAGTAGAAGAAGACCTTTTTAAGTGGAGGAAGACCTTTGTAAGTGTAACCAACTTCCTCTGATGATAAACAGTGTGTCTCTAAAGTAATTCCCCAAACTTCGGAAGGTCATTCTTTACATCAAAACAAGAAAAAGTCCCTGTGAAGAAAATTAAATTTGTACATAATTTCGGAGTTACAGGCCGTCGAAGTTACGAGGACATCGTCACAAATTACGACATAGCTCGACACACATAATGACGTATGCGGTGTCAGCGTAGCAAATCACAATCGACCTTTTAAAATTATGTTGATGATTGACGAATACAACTCAAAGGGAATTTCTATGCTTGCCCCATTAAAGCTACTTAATTCATTGTAAAAAAAAAATTGAGTTACGAAACCATCACAAACATAGCTGTATCAGGTTATGTGTCGAAATATGACGTCATTTATGACGTTATAAGGTCTTCTGCCGTCATTTTTAACTAAAGGCAATTAACTTCACAGTAGGGGTTTTGTTTTGTCAATAGCCTTCGCGGTATAACAAAGGGCAGATAATAAACTTGACTAGTACCCATGATGCATTGTGAAACTTTCTTAAAAGATGAGAAAAGAATCAATCACATCCGTAATACATCGGAATCCTATCTAAAAATATCACATTTTCTATCCAAAGCGAGAGTATTTCTTTAAAAGACACTCCTTTTGATTGAAACTCAGTAACTTTAAAAGGAAACACTTTCTCGTCAAAAACAATAGTGAAAATTTCCGCTCTCCTGATGTAGTAATAACATCGTCCCTTCTGTCATAACATGTACTCAATTTACTATTTTTAAACATGGTCGAGATGTTATACGGCATTTACAATCGAAAAGTATATTATTCTGAATGTCAGTATATGACGCGTGCAATTGGCTCTTTTATTTTAAAATCCGGGTCGCTGTTAGTACAATTATGTCGTGATCGGATTAAACAATAAAAACATATGAGAAGAGCAGTGTCGGATCATGGGGGGCAAAAGGGGGCAAGCGCCCTGGGCGGCACGTTTAGAGGGAGGCAAAAAGCTAAAAATAAAAAATAAAAGGTCTTAAAAAAGGAAGCAGAATCGCATATTAAATTGAAATTGGCCTCAACGTGTTCAAAATTTCCATACCGGCGCGCTAGGACATTTTTTATGCTATTCCACACAACCTAGCTTCATCTTTAAAACTGAAAACCGCGATTGAAGTCAGATAGGTAGTTTAGTGCCTTACTGAAGTTAGTAATAGCGATGCCACAACAGGCTTCAGAGAAGAGAAGAAAGCACACTACGTGATGCCAGACAATGTTGTGCCGTCGCGCCGGCCGGCCGCGTCGTTTGGCAAAAAATCGATGGAAAATGCGGCAAAATTTAACTTTGCCCCCATAGGAAAATGTCTAGATCCTGCACTGTAGAACGCACCATTAGTATTCTACTAAAAGCGGTAGATCCTTCAGAAAAAGCTAAGCATTCTCCTTTCATCCCGAAACAGCACTTTTCTTTTTACCTTAAGATAATCTTTATCTTCCTTAATACAGTCAAAGAGTTGGGTTCATCTTCCTTCCTCTCTTTTCTTCCACCATATCTTTAATTCCCCCTCAGTTTACTATCTCTGCGCAGTCAATGTCTTAACCAGTTTCTTTCTCTTTGTCTCCAGTATCTTTCATCTATCTCCTATTCTCTGCAACACTTGTTAATTTCGCATCTTCTGTATTCAGCTCATTTTCCCATTCTTCTTCATCAGCACTTGCTCATTTCGCATCTTCTGTATTCAGCTCATTTCCCCTTCTTATCTATCAGCACTTCTTCATTTTGCGTCTTCTGTATTCAGCTCATTTTTCTTCATCAGAACTTGTTCATTTCGCATCTTCTGTATTCAGCTTATTTTTTCCCATTCTTCTCCATCCCACTTCTTCATTTCACATCTTCTGTATTCAGCTCGTTTTTTTCATTCTTCTCCATGTCCACATTTTAAAAGCTTCCGATTTACGTTCTTCATTCTTTCCGAGAGACCACGCTTCTTCTCCATACACAGTACACTTAATTTATTTATTCTCTAACTCTTCATAACACTGTACTTATATTTTCTCTAATGATACTTACCAGATAGTTTCAGTTATTTTTTATACTTTCTATCTTCTAATTTTAGTATTCTATGTGGTTTCATTTCTTCCAAACCGAACGCTATTACTCAGTTAGTAGAGTGTTGGCTTTGCATCCAGCAGTACTCAGGTTGGAATCCAGTGACTGAGTATCTTGACTGAGATGTATCCGGAGATTTTTGTTAGTCATACCATTCTAATTCATACCTTACTAATTCAAATGTCATACATTCAATTATATTTGATTCATTTGTTCCTACTACTATTTCATTTATCTTTCCTTTCATTCTTTACCGTTTATTTTCAATTAATATTCCACCCAGGTTCCTTTTTAGCATAGTGTAGTCTATTTGTTCTGAAGTCCGAAGCTCTGAAAATCGATTAAACATCTAATTTTTCCTCTTGAGGTCACACACAAAACTGGTGTTGAGTCAATAATAACTCATAAAGCTAAAAAATGTTACTGCTCGCAACGTGCTCCCATTTCCGGTAAAGAGTCTAAATAAATTAAACGTGTTTGACAAAAGAGGGGTGTACTGAGCACACATAAATATCTAGAAATTAGGTGCAATTTCATTGTACTCAGTCCAAAATCACGAGAGTGTTGTGTAGAGATCCAGGGACCCATTCTTCAGTCTTCCGGTATCAGACTTTTCTCGGAAGAGCCTTCCCGAGGGACGTCATTTATCAGACATGACGATTTAAGATCATAGGTGTCCTTATAACCAATAAAATATAAATTAAAAACAAAAAGAAGTATGTCTGAAAGCATGGGATTTGCTAGATACGCCTTCAGTGATGCAAAAATAATCTGCGCAAAAATAGTTATACCCTCAATTTGGAATCCCGGACAAAAACTCTAGTGCAAAATATAACTATATAATTCTTTATGGATGTCAAACTCACAAAGATTTTTTTCAACCCATAATTCTCCTGAACGTCTCGTAGTAAGTACAGAACGAAGGATAGTTAAAATATTTTGTCCTATTTTCTCTCCTAAACTTTTAAATTTATATTAAAAGCAACAATACTGCGCCATATTACTTCCTTCTGCATCAACAAATAACGTTATTAATAATAAAAAATACACTCCTTTTGTACCTCTTACCAGTGTAACGCTTCGACAGGACGCGAATTCTATAGCATTATGCTCACTCAGAGGCCACGTAACTACAAATACATGACGTCACGTAATCTCTCCACCAATAATAACGCTTGCCCCTGTGCTCAACTGTTTGGGATTTGCAAACATGCTTCTGAGGTAATATTTTCAAATTACTACCTACAAAGGACACAGACTAATTCACTTGGTCATACAAATATAAAATTCTTAAGTGTTTATAAATTTTAGTTTAATTCTAGAAATAAAACAATGTAGAAAGTCCGTTGGCCAATCATTCGCACCGTTTCCTTACCGAATAAGCTTCAAAGTTTTTCTAGGAGGAAATTCAAAGTATGCAAATTTCTGAAGTTTGTTTTCTTCAAGAAAAAGTGACTGATGCTTACACCACGAGCATTTTGTGGTAATTGCGAAAAGAGGAAAACATATTTTTTATTACTTTTGACATTTTGCTCGCTAAAGATCAAGATGATAATGAGCTTGCCCGCTAGATGGGAAAGAATTTCAAGTGCACATGGTCTGTAATAATATTGACATTTCCTTCAAACATAGCTTGGAGAGAGAGGCTTTAAAACGCAATAAAGTTAGTCAAGTGACTGGAGGAGGAAGCTATTTCTCATTAAAAATCTAAAAGGGAGAAATTTGTTTAATTTTGTTAGCAGGTGCTAATCATTCCTTGAAGATATTCATTGATTACAACAGAATATCTAAATTATTGGAAGAAGGAATATGTAATATCATTTTATTGTGTTAAAAAGTTTATTTTGTATTGGTAGAGGCAGTAGAATTTTGCGAAAATTTTAAACATTCAACAAATCGGATGGAGAGATAGATAGCTGTTATGGCTCAATCGCAGCGGGTTTTCCCGCCTTTTTTGTTTCACGTCAATTATTCAAAATTCCTTGCAGGTAAACAAAACTTAACTTTCACAGACCAAAGTTCGTTTCGTCCTTCAATAACGGGTACATTAAATTTTAAAGAATTCCTACTAGTAACCTCAGGATTGTGTGCAGACACTTTTGGGACAGAATAATGTCCCAAAAGTGTCTGCACACAATCCTGAAATTTCCTTAACAGCTAAATTGAACTCGTTATTGAAGTACGAAACGAACTTTGGTCTGCGGGGCACTTCTCATTTTTTTTTATTCATTCACGAAACTAATGCCTAAACAATCGGAAAAAATGTAAACGTAGTTCGTCTTCAGAGCTCTATCATCAGATTGCCGTAGCACAGATAATGTTAGAATGTAGTACACTTTATCCTCCATTGATATGAGCAATTTTGCCAACATAGTTTGCCATCTAGCGGAGAAAATCAAATTACGTTATCACAAGAACATTCCTTTGTAAGTTTGACAGTATTGACGGTGAAAAGCTTTGTGAAAACAAGTCGAGCACATGAGATACGACACTACCGTAAACCTCGCTATTGGAAAGAGCAAACTAAAGTTTCAAGTGCAGCCTGGGGGAGATTATTTCAAAACTTTCCTGTGTGCTGCTCGACAATCGAACAAATCTGACCATGACAATGGAGTACTTCACATAAGGTCCGTTTTCTGCCTCTCAACCGATTTTAATGAAATTTTGCACGTAATAACTAGACCTTATGAGAGTTCCAATAACTTAAATTCTATGACCATACCACTTCCGGTTATCATGGAAAGAGCGCCCAAAATTGACCACTAATTCTAATTTCGGATTCTAATTTTTATAGTGTTGTTCAAAATAAATTCTGATATCTCCAGAATGGCTTAAGCTATCAAGTCCAAATTTCATTTGGAAAGTACTAATATAATGAAAATGTTGCAATGTAAACCGAAAGGCGTTTTGGAGATTGTAAAATAATTTTCTTATGTAAACGTTGAATTTTACTTATAAAAATGCACCTTTCCGAGGAAACTTTGTATTGTTTAACCATCAGTTCCCACCAGTTACAAAACGATACTTCGCTCAAATTATCTTCATGTAATGTAGAAGAACATATTCAAAAAACATTTTTGCAACTGATGACGGCTCATGGGGGGAAGAAGCATTTTATACTCTAATGATGGGTACCTCACGTAGAGGTATATGTTTGAAATTCAGCTAAATAAGCCATCGTGTGTCTGAAAGTCCTTATGATATCCAAACCACATTTTGTGTGACAAATACCGATATTATGAACATATTACAATAAAAGTTTATAGTTGATAAAATCAGCCGTGTTTGAATAGAAAATATTTACTGCTTATCTCGCTGACTGTAGGAGCACGGACGCTAAAATATCAGAACACATGCTTAAAACAACATCGAAGAAATGCGACCATGTCTTCAAGAGGAAAACATTTTCGTCGTCGATAGAGGCTTCCAGGATTCACTCCTTCTTCTATCAAACTTGGTTTCTTATCTGAAATGCCCAAGTTCCTGAAGAATGGACAAAGACAGCAGACGAGCTTCTAGGCAAATAAATCAACCATAATAACAGGAATACGGTGGGTGGTGGAATCTGTGAATAGCAGAGTTAAGCAGTGGAAGGCTCCGGATCATGTAATACCCAACACACAAATAGGTAATATAGAGTACGTACGTATCGTGTTCCATTTGCCACGTCTATCGGTCTGCACCTGTGAGAGACATGTCTACAGATGAATATATCTCAAGAAAAAATGTAGTTACTTGTGGAGAAAACTAATTGTTTACAAGAAAATGTCAATAATGAACGGTGGGATAGCAGAAAAACACAAAATGCAGTTGTCACACAAAATGTGGTTTGGATATCATAAGAACTTTCAGACATACGATGGTTTATTTAGCTGAATTTCAAACACATACTTCCACGTGAGGTACTCAACTTTAGAGTATAAAATGTTTCTTCTAACCATCAGCCCGTAAGAAGTTGAGAGGTGTGAGGCTGGGTGATCTCGGAGGCCACTCCAGGGATACGTCGACCAATACAGCGACCGGCAAACCGAATATCAAGCAATTGCAGTGTCATTAGCCAGTCGATGGGAGGAGCTCCATCTACGTGGAGAAAAGAACCCTAACAGCTCAGGACGTCCATATGATATCCATGAGATGACATACTAGACATGAGATGAACGTCCAATGGACTTACAGAAAATGGAATACCCTAAATAGACTTCATGGAGATTAAAGTGATTTACACAGTATGTTCAGAAATTGGATATCACGAAGATGGACATTAAGGGGACGTTTGCCGTTTTAAATTGTTATAAAATAGCATTTATACCATTATTATTATTTTTATTGAAAAAGTGATAATGATGCTATTTATAACGTTTCTAAATGTTTTTTTTTCTAGAGAATAATTATTAATTAATTAATTAAGCATTTTTATTTATACTTTTCTACTAAACTAACGAAGCAGGAACTTCGAATCTAAAATATATGATTCCCTACACCTTCCTGAGTGACATGAATAATTTCGCAAAGTTTCTTTTCAATTACAATGAACCTTTATGCGCCTTTCTCTGAAGAGGTGAACAATTTGATTGCAACAGTTTTTTGCCAAATAATGTAACATTGATTTTCTACTTTTTATTATATTAAAATGGTACATTTGTTTACTATTTAATATATGTCATTGCAAAGAGTGAAGATTGCTTTTTCTTTTCCAATATTTTTTTTTACTTTAAAAAGTATACCCATTCCGAAAAAAAGTAAAAAGTTTGTTACATGAGTCAATCATTTTGAATTTGCCACCGTTCACTAGCGCCGCCATGCATTACATTACATTAAGTTACATTACAACCATAGCACGTCGTCTTCTCAATTTTTCTTTAAGAGATTTTAGAGTCAAAGTTGAGTATTCAGAAGCCACTTTTGGCTGGAAAGGATTCTTGAAATGTTTTTCTTCACAATTAGAACGTTACAATTAAACGTCAATACATTAAAATAATATTTAAAGGAAAATTGTAAATAAACCTTCGTTCCTGCAATGCTATCCTTATGGGAGAAGCGGAAAGCGAAGTGTGGGAGTGTTGGTGCTGCCACCATCAGAAAAGGTACAAATGTTTCCCAGACACCTTTCGAACGACATCTCAACCACTCGAAACCTATGATCTGGATGACTGGCACTGGTTTAAACTCATCTCGCCGAGACCTTTCCAACGACACAACCATCGTCCTAACCGTATTAGTTTATAAGTTAAAAATGCCCCACCGAAACTCGGGAACCACCTCTGGGATCTGGATGAATGATACGGGTTTGAACTCGTCTCGCCGAGACCTTTCCAACGACATATCAACCATGTTCCAAACCCTAGTAGTCCATGAATTGAAAGTTATTGACGGACAGATCGGTTCTATAAGTCAATGATTCCGCCATCCCCCTGTGGGGGTGTCACCCCCATAAATTCTCGACAACACGCCCCCCCCCAACTTTAAGATTTTTGCGGTCAAAAAACTATAGAAACCGTGCAAAACTCCACTTACACCCGCCAAACTGAAATTCTTGGCGGAATCCCTGCTATAAGTCTTAACATCATTTGCTGCTGAAGCCTAAATGGAGAAAAAATACTTGATTTGGCTGGAATCGAACCCCGGGCTCCCGACCAGTGATTCAACGCTCTAGCATTGTTGGGGTAACTAGAAGCAAAATTCTTTCGAAAGGGCCTTTAAAGCCCGCACACATACACTGTATTTAATAATATGAATCATAGATGGCAGCCCGGTTGCTGGTGTTAAGATGACGTTTCTTCCTAAAGTATTTTCCCTCCGAATACAGTCCTCTTACGTCGAGGTAACAGTTTGTATTATGTCTTTAAATATTCCTTTAAGAAACGTTGCATAGATTGTTTTAGAAAAGATAGGTTTAAGCGAACAATAACTTGCATATTTCACAACGAGGTACAAATGCTCTTTAACATAATGTTAGTGCAGTCACAGCGAGGCAAGTCATCCATATTTTTCTTTCTATTTTCCATAAATTGCGTTATGACTTTAAAAATTTCAACCATCGATTACTGAACGTTTTCATCTCAAGTTTTTAAAATTTAATTTACGCTTTAGACAAGACTTGCTGCTAAAGCTTAACGCTGTCACTTTCCTGAGGAGTGACATCCCTTGGCGAACATTCTTCCGGAATAGGAAACAACATGGTATTGTTTTAGGGTTTATTTTATTTAAATACTATATCAGCATTACTCTAGTTAAACTGCGGAAAACACTGAAAAACTTAGTCAGTATAGCCGACAGCAGGACTCGAACTTAGTGCTTTTTCACTGCTGATTAAAACTCCCTTACTTTAATCACCAGACTACGAACACTGATTGCATTTCCTTCTTTCATACTAAGAAGAATTCATCTTTGTGTCTTATAGAAGTTTGGAGGAAAAGCTTATCTAAAGAGGCTACATAAGGAATTTTCTTCTCTGCAGCTATATAAACGTGTTCCAAACTTTCTGGCTTTAGAAACAATTTTCAGATCCAGAAAAGAAACTCTGAATTGTTAAAATCAATCTCATTTATCAAACTGTTAATTCCCGTCTATTCAGATGCTTAGTAATCCTTTCAGCTTGACTTCCATAATTCAAAAGACTTAAAATTTCCACCGAAATGGTCCTTCCTACGCTGTGTAGTCTTTTGTAAAGCAGGAACATCGTCAATATTTAAAATACAACGTGAAATGACTTAATGGAAAGTAAATTAAAATTTTATCTCAATTTGAAAAAAGAGCGCTAATACGATTCGACACACATCTCTTACGAAAATAACCGCTCACACGAATGTTTTGAAGGGATAATGAAATAATTAACCTTCCTAGTTCCTGTATGCTTTTAATAAGAAATTTTTAAATATGGTTAACTTATTTTTCAATTATGTAGTTCTTTATTAGTTTTTTTGGGGAGGAAAAAGATATGATCTATATAAGCCTATTAGCCTTTTATTTCAGAGTACATATCACAGGTACAAATTTGCTTTGTTATTTTCGTCAGTTTACATTGAATTTGATAGTCGTAGTATGTGTTCATTTATTGTTATGTCTCTTGAACTGAAAACCATCTATGCCAGAGCTGAAACCAGGTCGGTTTTGTTGTCCTGGTCACAAGTGACCCGGTCTTGACAGCAGTAAGATAACTGACTCGATTTCCCAGTTTTGACACAAATTATCAAACTGGCTTTGTGATTCATTAACCGGGTGGTTGAATACTGACTAACGCCTCAGACCACATGGCTGCCTCCGTCGGGGGCTATTGATACACCCCTGGTGGGTGGTATTTTTATTTTTTCCGGGGATATAAGACTATTTCCATTACTATTGTTAGTAACTTTTCAGCTTCGAATTTTTCGTGCTCTGGGGGTGCCTCAGTCACCCCCTGAAAGAAACACTGTTCAAACTCGTTTGTGCATAACAAGAAAATAATAAAAAAAAACTCTATCCTGCCATCCGGGTAACTGGGTCAAAATCAGGCCACAGCGTCAGGCCGGATCTCAAACGTAGACCTGGTGACCCGGTCGAAAACTTGACTGGTGACACGTTTCAGGTCTGGTCTGAGGAATAACGTATTTTGACGAGCACACTTGCAGACGCAAGAATGGGGAAAATAGCGAACAGAGTCTTATTTTAGGTACCGTTGGGAATCCATCTGGTGAAATAAAGAGAACAAACGCTGGGAAACATTAATCAGGGTGAACTGCTTCAGAACTAGGAATGAAGGAATATTCTCCATGCGAGGAAAAATAAACATTAGGATACTATAGTTTCTCCCCTGTGTACCGGTATACATTTTCCTCCAAACTTCTAAAAAAATTTTTTCTTGTATTTTAGCATGTTTACAGTTTAAAAAAGTAAAATTATTATATAAACAGCTAAAAAATTAATAAATTTTTCTTCAGAAGACATAATTTATTAACTAAAACAAGCACGAATGTTTATCGTAATTTGTACCATTGTACGCGATTTGTATACATTAGCTAAAATAGTTGGTTAACTTAAAGGCTTTTGAAATCAAAGGTTGTCAATTCAAGGACTTCTTGAGAAGTCTATTCTTAATTTGCTGACGAGGTAAAGCACTCTTCTTGCAATCCTTAGGACACGGGTGCGACTCCAGGTATCGGCCATCCTGATTGAGATATTCTCTCGTTCCACACCGAGAAAATGTTAAGATGGTACCGTGAATACTGCTCGGGACAATTCTTTCCTAATTCCTTACACTTACTGTGATTCCTGTTCAATATATTCACCGTAAAATGGCGAAAATTGGGATGTTCCTGGGGATTCTTAAGTAAATAAAAATTATTCTATAGTTTTCTATAGCAATATTATAATAGAAAAAATTACCCCAGAAGCGAACCCGGACACAACGTAAAATACTGGACTGTCCGGGCTAAACTCGGACGTATGGTAGCCCTACTATAACAAGGGACCTTAAAAACATGGTTACCAGATATCTTGGAAGACATGTCTTTCATCCTTTTCTAAATATCTTGAAAGGTCCTCTATTCTCCAGTGATCAGGTTAAAAGTTCCGAATTGAACATATTCGGATCACTCCAGTGATCCAAATTCTTAATGTTAATAAAATGTTCCTTACCGAAATACCAAGTAACTGGTTCACCATTTGGTAAACGCTTTCCATTCTCATACAAATATATTACTTGATAGGAAGATACAATAAAAATGTAAAATTTTATGTAGTTTGCCCTGTAAAAACTGAAATTTGAAAATAAGAAATTCTTCCGTTCGTCAGTGTTTCTTTATTGGATCTTAAAAGGCCGGTCGGGATTGCGGCCATGCTGGATAACCGATTTTGCCAGATAATCGAACGTCTATAGTTTTAACGGCTACAACATAGGTAACGCCAAACTTAAGTGAACACTGACAATCACATTACTCAAAAGTACCTTTTCAGCTTTATGTCAATATCGTCCCATCGTCAAGCAGACTACGGATTCCATTAAATTTCAAGCTCACTCAAAATCAGACTATGACAAACTCCAGGCCTATTGTCTTCAGCAGAAGTTACCATTTGCTACCGAACCACCTAAACAAGACCGTCCACTTAAGGTGGTTCTCATAAAACCGCCTCTCGACACTTCTCTATCTGATATTTCTTATGATCTGGTTGCTCATGGGTACTCAGTCATTACAGTAACTCAACTCTATGGAAGAGATAAAACTACACTTGCTAAAATACCATATCCACTGTTCTAAGTTTCTCTTCGGAAAGAAGAAAACGTTCAGGCCATCTTCAAGCTGAAATATATCCTCAATTATGTTTTCTGTATCCGTCGAACCTTACAGGGGTCCAGATGTCCTTCAGTGCTTCAAGTGCCAGCGTATTGGTCATGCTAAAACATCGTGCTTTAACCTCCCACGCTGTGTGAAATGTAGAAACCAACCATTTCTTTCACAAGATTGTAAAAAGTAGATTCGAGATGATACAACAAACTGCATCAATTGTGGTGGGGAATACCCAGGTAAGTACCGTGGCTGCAGGGTTATACAGACTATCATCCACCGCCGTCATGCTGAATCCCGTAATAGGATTTCTCCAGTTTCTTCTGCCAATACTACGTTTGGAAATACTCGTACCTCTTCTTCACACGCTGCTCCTTCTACTACCCCCAGTTTTGATACACTCAAAGATCTTTACTCTTCATTCCAAGGTTTCTCACGCAGTGAACTCCTTACCAGTTTCAGCCATGGTCTTAACACGCTTTTCACTACCAATAATTTCTTTGAAATGATGCCTATTATTCTTGATATCTTAAAGAAGATTTTCTCTGCTAGCCGCAGTTAATCCTGACATCCTGTATTAATTCCTTATATCATCGATACAAATAATGATTGTGTAGTACAATTTCCTTATTGCCTTGTGCCTCGACATCTCTCTGTGATTCAAGCTCCCTCATCGTTAACAGAAGACAGCCATCTCCCCTTTCTCATCTGCTATCCCTCCTCCCACTTATATTTTCTTTTGTTTTTCCTACAATTCATGATAACAACAGAGTTGCGACATTTGCGCTCTCTCATCTGGTCATATTTTTATTCATTCCCTCAAAACTTTCAACTTGTATGGAAGGCATGAGCTCTCGCTCGATACTTCTAAGTCTTGGTCTTGGACAACAAACACTAAGCGAACGAAAACACGGTTACAAGGGTCGTAAACATCGCTGAATAACTACGTGCGACACAGACGAACAGCAGATGACAAAGAAAATATCGGTTACAGCCCAGCGCAGTGGTGTAACTTTGCAAACAAGGTCGGTGAGCACCCGAACACAACCGGAAAAGGCCGAACTGGAGTGGCTCGACCGATGCCGGATAATAGAGCGTGCCGGTTTATAGAATACCAGATAAAAGAGTATCTACTGTAGAAGGTTGGCGGGAGAAAACAAGGAATGGCAGGAAACAGGTTTATTCAGAAAATTAAGTTTCAATTCTTGTACCTCTTAATATTTAAAGGGCTCAACAAATATGTAATATAGTCTCCAGTGATTACTTATGACTTAATCTTTCGTTCTTTGACAGTTTTGTAGTTCCAATTTTTTCTCCAATAGAATGCATCATAAAATTGCTAGAAATGGACATTACTTGTTTTCTCCCGACAACCCTCAGTGGTCCTCCACGGGAAGAAAACATCCGCAGCTGTCCTTCATTTATGCGTTTTGTTAATTTTAATTATAAATTATGTAAAGTAAACCAAAACGATCATCGTTGGATTCAAACAATATGTTTACTCTCAGTAGTGATTTATTGCCAACCTTAATTTAATAAGCACGTACATAACTTTACATGATTATCAACTACGTTAGATTACTCTAGAACTGTGATTCCGCCAACTCTGTGAGGACTGTAGTCCCCAAATCCTCGAGAATACCCCCCAAGTTCAATTTTATAACTGCCAAAAAATCGATAGAAAACGAGAAAAACTCCACTTACACCCTCTCAAATTTTGATTTTACAGCCCCAACTGAAAATGCTGGCGGAATCCCTGCTCTAGAATCTGGTTTAAAAAAGAGAACACAGGTTATTTGAAGAAAATGTATTCGTAAAGTCAACAATATAATGTTTTCGATAGTAACAATA
>JAGDQP010036525.1:0-14958 GCA_022664845.1 Lepisma saccharinum | reverse complement strand
GTTGGCTATAGTAGAAATGTAGTGTCTATCAGTTTGAAAACATAATTTTTGTAAATGTTACTGTAAGTCGAACGTTGTTGTTGTAAAAGGCAAGGTTTCGCTTTTTGAGACGTGTTCACAGTGGACCGGGAGTGTTCATGGAGTCAGAAGTAAGGCTATGGCAAGAAGAACACATTTCAACTCGCTGCGCTTCGTTGCTTTGGTGTGGCACGAATTTTTTTTTCATTGTTAGTCCATTGTATTCATTGAACAATGGACAACAATTTATATATTGTCATCTATTTTCGACAAAAGTGTCTTATTTCTTTCTTCCAATCATTAATTCAGTGTGGGAAAATTACTGAAGATGATCAGAACTAGAATGAATGTAAACATTAAAGAAAGTAGTAGTGTACCGGGTGTCCCAACAGTTAATCTGCACGGAAAACTGTCTAGAAGACTTTAACAAGTTGGCTAACATGAGAAAAGTAATTTTCACCATTTTTATGTAGTGAACCACTGGCAATCAAAACTCGCATAAATTTTAAATTTCAGGGTTTTCGAGTGTAATGAAATAGTTAAATTTCTCCGTACATTTTCAGCTTCTTTCTGTTTCGTTCAGAATGATATAGTGAGGTAGACAGAGGTAAAACACTTGCCTATTGTCACTGTCATCAGTGTTGCCAGTCCGTTGTAATATTGAACACCCTACGATTTCCTGGAATACACTACTAATATCTATGCCTAAAGTTTGTATCCGTTTAGATAGACAGCTTCTTAATCATGTTTACTGAGCAGCGAGAAGTGTTCCAATTAATTCGTGTGTAGGAATGTACAGTTTGTCATTTTTTTTCGTTTTTTTTTTTTCAGTTATGTCTGTTTCATAAGTTTTTCAATATATACGAATATATTTGAGTACAAGAATAGTTATTGCGTATTTTAGTTTAAGAGTTACGTACTATATAGTAGTGGCGGGTTGCGTAACTTTTGAGATAGTGGGTAGTTATGTTGTCTTTCTACATACATAACAACCAGAATATGTGGGTTGGATTGGGCATCTGTAAAAGGAGGAGGGGTGTTACTGGAAATGCGTCTTATATTTCAGTTGAGACAATAGCAAGTGTTAAGCCTAGAATTCATGGGTGAGCTGATAAGGCAAGTGTCAGATTAAAATAATCGCATTATCTCAAGCATTTCAGAGTGTAAGTCCAAAATGTTATTGCGCGTGGTCATGGATTAAAGTCTCTCTGAGTGTTCATCGGAAGTGGTTCGAAGACTGCTTTACAAAATCCTGTAGGTCTCATCCTTATTAGCTCACCAGCTGAGTAGGACATTATCATAATAGGAATACAATCAATCTATGTCCAGAAGCTTGATGTGTCGTAACATGTGTTTGATATGATTGCCAAAATGAATAAGAAATCATCTCTATTTCGTAGGTGTTACCAATGCTTGGCGCTCTGAGGTGCACTCAGCCTCCTATCAAAGTGAGTACTAGAGTGTCCTTAGTATTTCTGCGTGCCTTGGGAAGGTAAAGGCGGTCGAACGTCTGACTGACCACCCCACCTCACTTCGTACCGTAGGTCAAGAAAATGTGGAGCGCTGCCTCCACATACCCCATGCACCGTTCACGTCGCGTGCGTATTGCACAGGGGATAGCTTTTTTTACCTGTCCGAAACTATTGTAGGTAGTTTTCATTTAATATTGTGGATAATAAAAAAACTGAAGATAAAAGCCTTACTGCTGCATTATTGACGTAAATTCAATGTTAACTAGTCTGAGAATTTGTTCTCGTCATAGTGGAGAACAAGAAGTGCTTTCATTGGGCTAAGACTGATATTAGGTTAACAGTCTGCTTGATTAGTTACGAAATATTCTAACCGAGGTCAGTCACAGATTCTTAGCTAACAGAATTCTCATAAGAAGTACAATTAGCAAATCGTTCATGACAGGGCGTTATGTTGTAAGTCACGGGATGGTGGATTTACAAGACTTTTTTTTTTAACTTAAACTGCTATATTGACAGTGTATACGACAAATGTATAAGGAAAAAAATACATTTGTGGGATATAATCATTTGTCAGGATATACATTGAAAGATCCTGAACACGTTGCAACAATAAAACTACTTTTGTCCCAAATGTGTGTAGTGTTACGACATATTGCCGTTCATGAATGAAATGTTTTCATTAACGTTCTTTATAGAACAGTCTCTTGTATGTGAAAAAAATAAAATACTCTGAGTCTGCTTCATTTACATTACAGTCTGATAGCAGTGCAATTGACTGACAATTTAACAGCTTGTTTTGAAACTATTATTTGTATGTTGCTTTAGGAATTAATAAAAGGAAGGTACAGAAAAATGTTGATGTGTTTTTGCTCCGAAATTTAGGAACAAGTCACTATTTTTGTTTACATGTTATGTTTCAATTGCACCGTTAACTATAATTAGTTAGGAAGTCTAGAGTTAAACTCTCTGGTCGCATAGTTAAAGACATGGAAAGCCTCTTTTATTTGACTCTGAAAATGATTAAAATCAAAGATCACATGTTCCAGAATGTGGCATGCTCTTTTTGGTTTACGAAATACATGATTATTGCTTCAAGAGGAATTATTATTATTAGATTATAGTCCTATAGTTTCAGTTATTGAACGAATAAACTTCAGTTCCGGATACTGGGTGATCGGATTAAGTACGAAGCATAAGCGTTGGCCGCGGAGTCTATGCTCCCGGCCGGAGAGCAAGAATTTGCCGTTAAAATCGTGGCACTTACTGTGATTGTCTAACAAACTGTCACATATTTTAAACGGTATGTAGCCCTACCATATAAAGAGATGGGGAGACTATCCACCGTGATGAGCAAAAGTTATCGAATCTGATGAAGTTAACAACTTGCACTTCTGTTAAAGTGAATTTTCATTCCTTGTTGCGAAAATTTTTTAAAATTTATTTTCTCTGTTAGATTAATTGAACTGCAAACAGTAGATGCGTAATGCATGATAATATGATGTAATTTTATTACAGTTACGTTTAAAAACCTTTAGAAACAAGAATGTAATCTCTTCTAATTGGTGGTGTATGGTTAAATGCTGTGGTAATCGTGTCGGAAATTCGAGTAGATGGATTGTTTCCTCCCTTCTCGAATGTTATCAGAAATTACGGGATGGAAATTAAAAATAAAACTTCAGTTCGCCTTAACCGACCATAATTCCTAAAGGGAACTACGAAGCAGATACCAGAAATGTGTTGTCAAATGAAGGTAAGACAGTTCCCAGCATCTCCTCCAGTGACATAACTAGTACTTTGGTAGACAATCACTGTAGTACAGCTTAATCTTGTTACCGGCTGGCTGGGAACATAGGCTCCGCTGCTCGTTGGTCCGCGGTCACGTTTCATTGATAGTCCGATCACCTAGTATGATATCGTATAGTTATGTAGGCTCTTTCTATTACCAATTGTTTGAATAATAAAGCAATTATTTATTAATCTCTTAATTAAGTTTTACAAGTAGTCGCAAATGTAGAAGTAAAAATTGTGTCTAAGTGATGGAAACTGGACGAGGAAATCAATACAAATTGAACATTGCAATCGTATACATATTTTGAAACCAGAAGGCAAGCATTATGTATCTGCTAACGAAGTGCTTAGATCATACTCTCAGCTCAGGCTTAGATTCTGTTTGCACATATATTCTTGATCATTACGTTCTATATAACCATGGATGTCTAGCATTGCTAACTGAGCCTCATATTTTTTTAGGTGTGTACAGCATCCCTGAATGGATACATTTATAATGGATCTCGTGTTAAAATTGACTAAAGTTGTAACAAAAGATGATCCTAGCAAATGCCCATGTCGGTAGTTTGAGTTCAAATTCCAGCTGCCCATTTAGAGAAATATATAGTGCCTGACAGTTTTTTTATTGCAAGATCGTCGACGTTGCCTCCAATTGCAAAGCAATTTAAGGTAGGGATTTCCTTAGTTAAGGGCATATATGTGAGAAAGTCTATATTTGTAAGTCAAAAATTACGTATCAATTGTTTTACTATTTGTATAACTGTTGTATCGTTATTGGTTTGTATAGTTAAAATAAACGTTTTAGAATTGCAACTTAATTTTGTTCATGATGTTTGTAAAATGGTAACTGCAAGTTATGTGGCTGCAGGATATTTTGGGTCACCTATTGGGCTGTTATACACTAATGATCCTTCAGAATATTGATTGTCACTGGTGTTACGAAAGCGACAGATAAGTAAACCAAATGTTACAATTGTCCAGGTGGTATGACGTAATGACGAGGATTACCCAACTTTGACCATCCTCCGGTTTGGAATCTAAGTTAAGAGACCAATGTAAGCCAGAAAATAAAAGCTCCGTGCATAATAAGAAAATCTAACACCGATATCCTACGTACGTTAATGGCTAGCTAGCTCCGATTCTGTGTATTCCGAAATGTGTCCTGAATTCAACTTTTGATTATTGTTTGTGATAGTCAGGAGACAAAGGAAAATAGTGGTCCCATGATTGCTCATTTTCCTAGATTTTTTTTTTTTTTTTTGAAAAGAAAAAAGCAGATCTTGAATTTAACGTAGAAATTAATCTCGGGCAGTTTTTCCTGGAGGAGCAAGGCAGGTATTCAATATTTTAATCTAACACGCGTAGCACGGTAGCACGTTAACAGATTTAGAGCAAATTCTTAGGTCCCTTGGCTATCTTTTGCATCCCGTAGACCATGTTCGAATGAAATTTGCGGAATTTTATAACTCGATACAGCTGCATAATCATGTGTTTAAGTTTAGGGTTGGTGATGATGCAGACCGTTGATGGATCTTAGTCAAAGACGCGTAACAACGATTGCAGTTGAAACAATATGATGGACGATATGACAGTGAAACACCCATTTTTACAAAGAACAAAGTTATAACCGGTACGTAGATGACACGGCCATTCTGTACAAAAGTGAACAACAATTGTAGATACTTCTCAGTAAACTTAATACAATACATCCTAATTTACAGTTCACCATAGGAAAAAAAATATCAGCTATTTTGAATTTCCTTGACGTAAAGATTTACCGAAAAAAACATAAATTTCAAACTCCAGTTTACAGAAAGCCGACAGCAGGAGAACAATACATATATGCAAGATGATCTCATCCACAACAAATCAAAGACAATTTGTGGGTTAATTTCGTTTTACGCGCAGTACAGCTATGCACCACTCGCGAAGATTTGCGAAAGGAAATAGATCATATAATACAAATAGGCATTAATAATGAATACGAAAATGCAAAAGAGATATGTGACAGTGTCCGAAGAATGGGACCTTCGTGAAGGGGGGAACAGTGTTGTTGAATGTAAATGCAATTTACCGCAAATGTTTATCTTGTAAAATGACCGAGATAAAGCGATGAAAAGAAAATACTTCGTAGATACGCTATGATAATTAACATTTTGAAGTATGTTTCCTCAAGAACAAGATTTTAGTCATCATAAGGTCCCTTTCTTCCGGCACGTTCCCATATATAATCAACCTAAAATCATCCAAGGAAAGAGAGTCTTAGAAAACAAAGAATGGATAGGTATCCGACCTTTTCCATATTTAGATTTGAAAAGATATACCGTAAATAGAACCTTAATTCTGGAAAAAAAAAAAACCTTCACACAATACAAAAGTTACATTGTATCCAAAGATTCAGCAAGTGTTGTATACCAGATCATGTAAATTTAACAGTAGGTATATGGGCATGACAAAGAAATCTCAAAATTAGGGTTAAAGAACATATCACGTGTCCGGTTTATCACAACACACACAATATAGTGAACGCTAAGATTATACATAAAATAGATAAACCTATAGTATATGACAGCGTATATACACAATAAGGAACCTGAACTAAATTTCGATTACGGGCAGTTAGATAAAATATGGACCTCGATCTTGCACGTGTTGTAAATAATGCACATAATAGTTTTTTTTTAAAATATGTTTTATTTCCATTTCATTTAATAATTTTCACTTTCACACTATAGACAACTTACCACTATTTCCATCACACCTCTCCGTGCGGAAAGACGTGTGACACCTTTCGCCATTAACTGCTTTGACTAAGATCCATCAATAACCCTAAACTTACCTTTAAACGCATAATTATGCATTCGTATAGAGCTGCGAAAGTACTTGCTATTAAATCAAATTTATTTATGGCCCTTAGGCATCGGCATCTCAGGCTCAGGCCGAAACACTTGCGAGTATTTTTACTGTAATCAGTGCAATTTCTCGTGAATCGTGAGGCTGTCTGACATACAAGCTAAGAGTAAAAATAAGAAGTTTAAATTTCAGTGTCCTGTGTGTCAATGGTTTTATATATATATAATAAAAATAAATGCAGGTACAAATACCGGGCTGTATAATTGAAACTGCTCTAGCTAAAAGGAAATATGATGTTTAGACATACATGCAGAAAAATGTACTCGATAGGATAGCTATTACAACTTCTTGCTTCCTTGATGTTCGTGGTGCAGTCTCCAATCTTTTAATACGCAAACGCTAATAACCTCGACATTTCTCGTACGTTCTATAACCTACATTTTCTAGGAAAATGAGCATCTTATAATTAATACAACAAATAAGATGATAGACAAAAAACAAATAGAGGACAGAAAGTTAAAGAAAACAAAAACTCTACTATACGGATACCAGAACCTGATTTTTTTCCCTGCTGTACGTTCATTCCTTAGAAAACGTAGAAGGCATAACTTACGAAACATCGTGATATTATTGTTTGTATATTAAAGGATTGGATATTACATCACGAACGTCAGGTAGGTAAGGAGTTTCAGTCTTTTTACGTAATAATGCCGTTCTTTAAGTCTATTACGAAATCAGAACATTTTGACCAAACGCGACTATTCGTAGAATTGGAACTTCTCGCCAGAACTTAAGACGTCCACTTCGGGAATATGAAACAACAATCTTTGCGACTGGACGGAGTTAATGGGCTTAGTAAGGAGAAAATGCTTCCCTCCTTTTAAAAATAAAATCTAACTACGTAGAAGCTTCTCATATTTAGAGAGTAGTCAGCCAGCATGTGTGATAACCTTCCTATGTGAAGGCAACATAGTTCATTGCAAGATAGCGATAAGTTCGTTTGAGTAATCTGTGCTTTTCTGTTGTTACAGTTTAAGGATTATGAGTGCCACCGGCCATCCTCCTTTTCATGGCGATAATAGAGAAGTGTCGCAAAAGACGCATAGGATAGAATTCTCATCCAAATTAGTAGCAATGAAATCATCAGCAGAATCGGTGAAAGCTACCACTGCAGTAAGTATTTAGCGTTTAATCACTTGTTAATTACAATTAAACTCAATAGTTTTTTTAATACAATTAAGTGTCTCCTATTAGAATATGTGCCTAAAAGGGAAATGAGTATAAAGTAACCTTTTTTCCCCCGCTTTTCATTTTGATGAAAAAGACTTTTATTATGCAGTAGTGCCCCGTGTCTGCAGGGGATACGTTCCTTATCTACGGTGAATAAAGGGAACACAGTACATTATTTTTTTGTGTGTGTGTAGATGCATTCCCATGATAAAGTTTAATTTATAAATTATACCGGAGAGAACACCAGAAAAAAATAATAATACAAAACAGTTATGACAACATACTATACGAAGAATTGTATGAATGTACCCTCATTGAAATCAGCAGAGTTTTATATTTTCCCATTGGATTTTCGTTGTTAGCTCTTTTAAATATTTGAGAAAGATCATTCATCTGGTGAACATTCCTACTGTCCTATAAACAAACATTTTGAGTAGGTGCGTAGTGTAGGAATAAATGGAAGTACCGTATCCCGAATTTAGAATACTTGTGCGTTCTGATCGAGCATACTCGCATTATCCTGAATGACTTTCGTTATTACATATATCATCATGAGTGTTCTGAAGTGTAAAGTTTACAGTGTATTCTGGTCATTTACTTCTAATTTCTGCAGAATGTGTTATACTTTATTTATTTTTAATCTTGTTCATGGCGTCGTTGCTTGTTTGAAGTTGGGTGATCCGATTTCCTTCGTAATTTACTCGCTGGAAAGGACAATGCTAATGTATTTCATTGTTTTGTTTTTTTCTTCTTTTTGTCGTTATAGGCACAGGTAGCGCAACTGCGTCCATCGGGAACCTCAGTGAAAGCTCGCCCCATGAATGCTGTTTCTGGGGCAGGCACTTCGGGGTCAATTGGAATCACAACTCATGTTGTCACTGCAACTGATGCTTCTTTTAAGCGCCGTAAGTCTTTAACAATCATTCAGCTCATGGAAGGAATATGCTTGCATCTCGCATGTACTTATTTATGTGACGACTATAAAGTATATCTTTTGTAGTTAATTATTTTTTTTCTTACTTTAAATTTCGAATATAAAATAATTGACTGCGTTTTAATGTAATGGTTTTTGTTCTCTGAAGTCCTTCCAGCCTTAGTTCGAAGTAGAGGTAAACAAATCCACAACATTTAAGTTTTTACTGCGCATGCGTGTTAATCCGCGCGCCGGTGCAGCTGATTTCAAAAGGAAGAGCTCCGTAGCAGCGATGGTTGGTTGACAATAATCCATCTCTCTCTCTCTCTCTCCTGTTATGAAAAACAAAAAAGGGAAAACGCTTACAAGTGCAGCAAAAACATACTTACAAGTACCTTAATAAATTCTGCAGAGCATTTCAGGAATAGATGAAATCATAAACATAGATAAAATGAAGTGTATGGGCGGTAACGGCACTATGGCTTACGCCCGTCCCGACATAAACATAGCTGGTGAGTTTTTAAGAGTGGTTTTGTTACAAGTAGGCCTATGCACAGTGTGCGAAAAAAAAAATGTTTCATAACTGTGTGTTTGTCAGTTTGTGTGTGTTGACGTCTGCGAAAGAGAGAAAAAAGTGTGTGATGTGCGGAAGAAGGGATGAATTTTTTTTAGGTTCGCACTACGTCGAAAGTACACACATTTGTTTCTGATAATGAGCTCCTATTCGAAAAGAAAGGTATTGACTACTGTGATATTCCTGACAAAAAAAAAATCTCTTATGGTAAATCGGTTTCCCATCCTAACTGAGGTTTCCCCTCAGTCACACCACGCAAATGCCGAAACAGTACCTACAAAAATTAAGCCCTGTCCGACGACTACATTCCAACATCCTCTCTCTCACCTTATGTAGGCCTGAGATGTCTGAAAGCCGTATAAAATAAACCGAATTCTTATGGAAAATCTGTTTTTAATTTGTGCGTCGGAAATGTACTTATTTACTTATTATAGATAGAGATTAAGAAATGTTGTCTGTTCATTAACTTTAGTATTGTCTTCTCATTTCTTCTGTTTTTGCTCAATCCCTGCAAAGCGATTATGCTTTGCTTAGAAAGTTAAAGCAAGCAAACAATGGCCATGTTATGTCATTAGATAGGTGTGTGTGTGTTCTGGAAATAAATAAGCGCTTTTATTACCAGACAATTGCATCGTCATCCGGTGGTGACCTCATGCCGAAGTTATTCGTTTTGCTTACCCTGTCTGCTTGGGTTCATATTCCAATCAACTGTTTACACTATTTTCATATCCTGAACAGGCATTAAATGTCTTCTCAACGCGAGGTAATTTTACAGAACTATACCACAAATATGTCGCCCTTCGGTCCAGAAATTCAAAAAATCTTTACACATAAATATCAGGTTCAATGAAGAAACTTCAGGAACAGTGACAATTGTTTCTATAGTGATTTAAGATATACGTCCAATATAGCAATAGTCCGTATTAGTTATATACTGGCCCAAAGTAGCTTACACTCGCAGGAAATATTGCTACTACACCAGTGCGATTCAGTAAGCCAGCAGGCGATCTTGCTCTTGAAGTTGGTTGCTGCGGAGCACGTGTGTGGCGCGGATGAATACATTTTGGTTTGTTTACATCTATTTCGTACTAAGGCTGGAAAGAGAATAGTATGTTCATTGGATAACGGCGACTCTCAACAATACAGAATATCAATGAAGAGAAAATTTATTCCTTAGACAAACATGCACGAACTGGGTTCGAAAATTAATTAATGTGTGGTTACTTATTTATTCGCCAATATAAATGTACAGTAAAACCTCTTGATTTGACTTGTTTTCAGAATACAGCGCATTAAGTATTAAATTATTATTAAAGCTTCTAGTTGGGAGGTCATACATTTCGCAGTTTGCTTAGTATTAAGTTTTGTTCACTGGTGTGGTTAGTAGGAGCATTAAATCGAAGTCAGGGTGGTGGAACAAGATAAAGAATAATAATTTAAATTTCGTTAAAGAAACATTAAAACATTCGCCTTAAAACATTTTAGTGAAATTAAAAATCAAATTAATTGTTTACTTCGTGATGTTACTTCTTTGTATGAAACAACCTATAGCTATCTCAGGTGGGTTATTAGGTCATAATCGTGGCACCAATTTCTACGCTAAACGATGACAGTACTTACCTGTTGTTAGGTTGTGTCCCCGTTCTGATATTTCATAGTTCAGATTCCATTTTAAATAAGTTTTTTGCTGGATTTCAGAAATCTTCGTCAGGCTTTAACGAATTGTTGGTAACTTTTAAGAGCTTTATAATTCTTAACGAAGGTTAGTGAAACGCACCACTTGTCTTTAAAAGCTATTTACTCAGTTAGCATTGTAATGTAATTTCGAACTCGCCAACTTTGGTACAAGCGCAAGGCAAATGTCACATTAGCTTAGGAATATAGTAGAGAAAGTGTATCTCCGCTTTGCCTTTAACTATGAAGTCATTACTACGTACTAAAGTTGTGCCCTGTTTTTAAATAGACTACTCTCTTAAGGAAATACCGTTCTTCCTAATTGAAATACAGAACCAATTTTACTAACTTCGTTGTAATAATTTCAAGCTATTTTCTATAACATAGCCTATTTTGGTGAAAATGGTTAACAACTTCCTTTTTTCTTTAGTGTTCTATGAAAAATATATTACTAACGATAGCATTTTGTTCTTTGTAGTTCCTCATTCTGGATTAAATGAAGGGTTATTGACGTCAGGTCATTCAATGGCCCTGGCAGTTACGCGGCAGCCAGCAACTACCAACTTAACTTTGGTTCAGGCTGCAAGTTCATCATCATCGCGTCCCACCCATGTTTCAATCTCAACTCCATTGGCAGTGCAGTCTGGATCATCAACGCATAACATTTCAAGCTTTCATGTGCCTAGAGGTAACTGTCATTAATATGTTAAAATCCCGTATTCTTGATGTGTATGTTTATATGTGTATAGTAGCATCTTTGACTCGTAATTTTTCGTACAGCTTGTAATTTGTTAGTATGATTTCCCGCATTTGTGTGATAACGTGAAAGATCGTTCAAATGTGAACCAGAAATAGATGTATAGTTTTCCCAAAATAAATGTATTTGTACAGATGTATTTATTGTAAAAAGTGCGTAAGTATGTTTGTAACCCTGAGGGTCATCCAGTGATCAGTGTTGGAATCACTGATGTTGAACGATTGCGGCTCAGTTACATTCGTGCACCAAACAAGGGTTGTGAGCAATGTTTAACATTTACTTTATATGGACGTTAGATGTGGAATATAGCTTCATCGCTGAATATAATTGTTGATGCAAAAACTATTCACGGTAACCAGCCTCCAAAAGATTCAAGATGTAACTGAACCTAGTCCTAAAAATTCGATCCTGCGTTTTCCTTATTTTCAGTAGACGAATGTCGGGATGGAACTTTTAATATGTTCAGAATTAGCCGGAGAGGATAAGCCAAGTTGTTATATTCATTTTAAAGTTTCATACTAGCTTTTTTTTTTTTCGTATATTGTGTAGTAATCCAGATGGTATTTTACCAGTTCTTTTGTTCCTAGTTTAAAATTTATGTCGACTTTTTCTTTGATTATAATCCTAGGTGCTGCAGCCGTTGCAAATATTTCCGCTCCTCGGTCAGCAGTAGCAACTCCCATTGTAAGACCAGGATCTACGCTTCAGTCAGGAGCTGTGACTGTCTCATCTTCTACACCAAGGTATTAATATAAATATATTGAACGTTTATTTTTGCTATTTCTTATCATAGAAGTAACACAGTAATTTCGAAGTTTAATTTCTGTAAAGCCGACTGTTAAAAGGGAGTCAAAGGATTCACTTTTTCTTGGCCTTCATACCCTTTTATATTTGTTTCCTTGTGACTGTTGTAAATAATGTATTCACATAGTACTTGCCAGCATTTCTTTATTCAGTAATTTTGGTGAATTATGTAAGTTACTTAAATTTTAGTGGTATCACAGTTTGTGCACGATTCACTTCAGAGAAAATTGAATAATTCTCTTGGGCACTGCTAATGGAGTTCTGTAATATGTGTAATGATTTGAAATTTGATTACGTATAAATTGTAATTTGAGCACATCTTAGAAGTTTTCTTTTGATAATGGGCGATCAATATTTTTATTATTTGGAAATGGGAAATTATGAATATTTGAGTTCTGAATTTTTCGTCTTGAAGTTCGAATTTTTTTTTTTTGTTCTTCTTCTATGGGTTTACTCTATTCTACCATTGAGTTTTCTATGTATGGATCGTAACATTTCATTCTATTAGTGTTTTCTTTTATATGCCGTTGCTGTATTTTAATTTCTATGTATTGTATTGAAAATGATTGTTTCAGTTATACCTCAAGTTTACGAGCAAGTGCTCCAACAACGTTAACCCAACGCGCAGCGAGTCCAGCTGCATCAGTTGTACCTGCTGGAACTACGTGGATATCCACTTCGTGTAATACAGGCTCCACGAGCATGAGTTCGGCAAAGGGATCGTCACCGGGTCCCATTCTTGCTCCATCTAGAGGCACATCAATCACAACCATAGGATACACTCAAGTTAGGAACGCATCAATGACAGGTAATCTACAACTTGATGGGGTTTCCATGTAAATGAATTGCCTTTCAGGATTGACTTAAAGACAAGAATTTACCCAACATTATTGAAGTCAACTATGCTTTTAAGGACAAAAGTTGAAAAATATACAGTCTTCTCTGAAAACACGGAAAATATCGATATGGAAAATTCATACGATCTGCAGTGTAATAACACTCAATCGGCGATAAATGCAAATTTCTAATTTAAATGAATTCTAAAGCGTCTCGCAAAATAAGAAAGTGATTTGACATCGTCGGCTGCATGAAGCTATCACCTTGGCAATGTACGATCACAGCGGTCAATGAAGAGGGATGTATTTTCCAGGAGACTATGCATAGTTGTCGTGTTGATACGTTGACAACTCACATGGTTCATTAATTGATGATTGTTGTTCCGTTATTATTGAGTGCCACTACTGTTGTTTTAGTTTGTGTTAGACGGAGGGAGGGAAAAACGCTTCGAAAATCGAAAAGTAGCTAAAAAGTATTGGTTAGGGTTTCTCTTAAAAGTCAGGCGAGGGAAATCATGTGTAATATTCGGGGTTAATTTGAGAAGGAAAGGGACAGTGGCGGACCTTTCTTTCCCTTAGCCGAGGTGGTTAACACAACACCAGAGGCTGTAAAAATAGGAAAGAATACTGTAGTCAAAATTGGAAGAAAAAGTTGGACCGTCACAACTTGAAACTCCAGAAAATAAGCAGAAGATATAAAATCGTGTACGGCAAATATAGACTCATTCAAACAGGACGCTATCCGGCGACATATCTATTCATCCCTAAGAACTGTCATAAAAGGCTTGACTTTCAAGTATTATAATAATAATAATAATGGACGGAAGATACTGATGGAGAAAACTAAGATTGTTGCGTAGAGAGACAGGGAAATTATCAGGAGAACTTCGAAAATATTGTATGGCTGGATGGATGAGACCTGGATTAATTCTGGGCACAGATTATCTTAAGTTGGACAGACGACTGGGTTGAAAGTACGATGGCTGTGCCAATTGGCAAGGAGGGAGAATAGTTTTACACACGGTTTTGTTGAAAATTGCCTTTCATGTCAAAAAAAGACAGTTGACTATCACGAGAAGGTGAAACCACATTATGTTCGAAAATTCCTTAATTAAAACAGACCTTCAACCATTGTTGCAGACACCATTTAAGAGTTAAGGATGAGACATCAACAATGGGTAATAGGAAATATGAAATACGTCATTGGCTAATCTCTCTCAATGAACAGGTTGACGAGCAAACGAAACGTTGAAAGTTTGCAGGTTGTGGCTCGAAACAAACCTGAATTTCTTACATTTGTAGTGGACGAGTTAGCGAAGAAAGAAGGTCATAAGATTATCCGATTGCCACCGTACCAGTCACTTGAATCCTGTCGAAAATTCCAAGGGCATGTGGCTGAATTGAACGAACATTTTACCATCTCGGAAATAAAGAATATCCTTGCGGAAGGTGTGCAAAAGATAACAAAAAAGAGAATGGGCGAACCATACGAAGCTTGGCAAACTGAGAGCGTTCTTGAAATTTGAAAGTGTGAAAAAAAAAAGTTATTCTCTAGATTCAAGTGATAGTGAGAACAGCAGTAGTGACTCGAACTCGGACATCAGTGGTATATACCCAATGATGAAGATTACCATCACCAACAACTTGGAAAGAAAAGAAAAGAGGGAATCTGGAAAGAATATAATGTCGTGTATGTATCAAATATGGGGGAAAATCATAATTCCTTTCTTTATTTTTTTTCAATAAGTCACGTGGCAATGTACTAGTTATAAGTTGTAAGAAAATAAAAAGAAATACACCGAGGGAGACGCTTTGATGAAACTAGGTCTGAGTCACTTACCAACAATAATAGGTTGAAATATACTAATAATGATCGTTCAGAGAGACATTATATACAAGTATGTGTAACAAGACTCTGATATCGTTACATCACCCAACATTCCAAGAAAGCCATGTAAACTGAAGGTTACAAGCATTCACAATGACATCAGTGAGTAATATAAATTCACGAGAAGTAAAACAATAGGCATTGATCATTA
>JAGDQP010036524.1:5310-19025 GCA_022664845.1 Lepisma saccharinum | reverse complement strand
TTGTTGACCCAATGATAATTAATATGGTCCGTCAAATCCAAGCCCTTATTTGTAAAATTACTCAATATAGAGATCAAGGTATTATTACTAGAAGTAGGTTATCTAAACTTGGTATTTCATGAAAAAGTATGTTACATGCATGTTCTAGAGGAACGAAAAAAAAGGAACTCAAAAATTTATCAATACATATATAGACGAAAATCAACAAACTTTTCAAGGTGAACAAATATATCAAGCAATTCGCTCCCATTATTTAAGTAGTTTTAAGCAAAACAACTTGAATGTTAATGATAACAAAACCATAAACATCCGAAACTACAATATACTCCACGATTATTGTAGCGTTGAAATTGGTGAACTGATCACCCTCTCGGAGGTTGAAAAAGCAATTTTGAATTCTAATTTACACGCTACCTGTGGAGAAGATGGTTTGTCCATTCAATTTTATGTTAAATTTAGAAAGATCATTGCCCCTTGGTTAGTCGACATATGCAATGAAATTCTCAATAATGACTTTGTTACTTCTATAGGAATTCTGTTACCAAAAACCAATCCAGGCGGTCAAAAAGAAACAAAAAGTAAATACAGAGTCATATCCTTATACAACTGGGATTACAAAATCCTGTCTAAATTACTTAATACTAGAATCACTCAATACCTGCCTGACTTAATCAATGTAAACCAGAGAGGGGGGCAGGTACCCCAAATGCTGCTATCATGCTAATGCAATTAAGAGAAAGTTTACACTTAGCATATACCTTAAAGGACTTTACATTTTCTATCCTCAGTTTAGATCTAGCTTCGGCATTCGATAACATAAATCATCATTACTTATACAGAGTGTTGCACAAATTAAATTTTCCAGTTCAGTTTATAAATACTATCCAGTCCATTTTAAGTAACCGCTACATAAAATTACAAGTAAATCGACGCATTTTACCTAAAATTAAATCAGAACAAGGTGTTTCTCAAGGTTGTTCTCTTTCCACAACCCTATTTGCAGTTTTTATTAGTCCTTTAATAAATACCATCGAAGACAACATTCCGGGTATCAAATTCCTAGACTGTAACCTTAAAATACTTGGATATGTAGATGATTTAACGTGCATAGCTCAAAATAAACAAGAAGTTTCCAAAATATTTGATATAGTTCAAGCCTTTAGTTACAGAGGAATCAAATTGAACGCAGCTAAAACTCATCTAATGCCAACAGATACAAAAATGGCTGATGATCTTCAAAATACTAGTACCATAGTCTCCCAGATTCGAATTTTAGGTATAATGCGTAGAATGGACAACTAATATCCCAGACATTATAAAATTAAAGGAGCAACATCTTATTCAAATTGTGGTCCAAGATCTACTCAAATACCAACATTGTTTTCACCATTTGCTTCCCCGTATTAGATTCATAAATTGTTTTATTGTGAGCAAATGCAGGTACATTAGTCAACTGTTTCCATTATCTAAATCAACCATAGCGCAGATTAACAAATACATAGGATATTTTCTCTATAAACATCAAATTTTAAAACCGAGCAGGAACAACCTATACCTTCCTCTTACCCAGGGAGGTCTGAACCTAAAAAATATTGCTCTTCAGGCTCAATAACTTTTGATTCATCGTACTGTACTATCCCTCTGTTGTTACATCCACACACTATCTTGTAAAACAATTGCGCCTGTTCTAGAACATGTTGACACGCAGGCACCAGTCAACATACTCCCTTGGAAACACAAAATCCCGTATTTTACTCAAACTCTTATTGAAATAACTTATGCTATCATAAACAATTTGGAATTCGAAAACTGGCAGATTAAAGACATTTATAATATACTCCTACATAGGGAATTAGGATCAAACTCTGATATCTGTAACAAATATCCTAACAAAGATTGGGAAACTATATGGTCCAATATAAATAGATTAATATTATTACTGATTTACACGACCTACGATATAAATTAACATACGGTATTTTTCAAACTAATAGCTTATTGTATGAAAAAAATATTGGTAAAAATGCTTTATGCACCATATGTAAACAACCAAACACTCTCACACATAGGTTAGAGAGTTGTGAACAAACCAGAATATGTTGGCAATACTGTCGAAAAATATTAGTCAGAATTAATCGAACTAGTCCAATACATACTTCCCCTAATTATTTGTTACAACCACCTGATTTTCAATGTTATCCGAACACAAAAAATAATTTTGTTAACTGGTTCACAGCTCAAACTTTACAGTTATTACTGGTTGAAAGTGGAATCAACAATGGAGACTGGTATGTTAGTCAAATTAAATTTAGATATCAACAACTTGATAAAAAAGAAAGGAATATCAATTCGCTCAATTCATTAACGCTGTATACTAAGGATCAAAATTTTGTTTGTCGTTTTTTTTCTTTTTTTTGGTATAGTACTCATGTTACTGTAGTTAATAATTTTAATAAGAATATTATGTCAAAGTATATTTCCCCAGATTGATCAACAACAAACAGAAGTAGTTAACAATTAAAAACATTGTTATACATTATAAGCTATATTACCACAAAGTCAACAAAATTTGTTTGATGTTTTCCTTTTGTAAGTTTTTGCTTTTCGTATTAACGTTATGTGACTTAAAATAAAAGTGTTTTTAAAAAAAGTGGTAAAGCGCGTGCCTTCTAATCGTGAGGTCGTGGGTTCGAATCTCGTTCTGGATTATTTATTTTTATGTAATGATATATTCCTCAAGCATGAATAATTAGATAAAATAATAATAATTAGTTTTATATGTATCCATACAAGCATTTCAGGACATAAGTAATATTTTGTTTAAACTATAACATCAAAGAAGTGGTGGGTGTTTCAATACAAATTAAGTAAATGTTGTTATACCCAAAATCGGATCAAGGTGCCTTACAACAAAGCAAGCAGCCATTCACAATTCCCAAAGTTCATGATCCCCACGAACGATGAGTCACTTTAAGAGACTAAACTGTACTTCCGTAAAGAAATACTCTGAAATGCTTTTTTCATATGGAAATGGTGAGGCTTTGATCTCTCTCTCTGATTTTGTTGCAAATTCTATACTTTGTCATCTAATGAAGAGAAGTTACTGCTGTCTAATTAACTAGAGGGAAATAATGCTTAACTTGACCAGGGCTCGATCCCATGTCCGTGTCGCATTGGTTTACAAAGCAAAGGTTTTTACCATGAGCTACTTTTACAAGTAGAAAAATATTGCCGAGATTTCTCTTATTAAAACACCACCAGATTGAGTCACGCTGAGTGGACCATTTTATACGTTTGTGATTTTAGATAAGGAAGACTAGATTGATTTAGGTTAGTGATAGTAACATTGTGGCATTTCTGGATAACTTTAGAAAATGGTTACATCACCATTTTAGAAAAAAATAGTTTTCGTATGTGGGAAAGGGCCTAGTAGGGTAAGATGGTGAAAAGTGCCTTTGAAGGAATCGTGCTAAATAATAAAAAAAAACTACCATATTCATAAAAAATGATGACTCTCCACCAAATGTCAGCTCAAAAGATGCTAATCTAACCTCAAAATAAATGAAAGTGATTTTGTTTGGTAGTTTAGCGATATCTCAGTCGGATTTGCACGTACGATGACCTTCTTTTTTTGACAATTCCAGATTGTCTCAAGCTCTACAAGATGGTAACTTTTGCAGATTTGTTGGCGCAAAATGAAAATTTTGAGAGAGGTTAGAAAATATGAAAATTGAATAAAAAAATAACGAAGACAACAGTTGGCTCGAAAAAAATATATGTTATGTATTATTAGTGGTTCTATAGCCATGAATTGTTCGGATGTTCTAAAGTGGTAGAACATAACCAGAAAAATAAAGCAACAGCATTTTTGTCGGGTTTAAGACGTTCTATTTTTTTTTTCATTAGGTTACAATGGTTGTGTCCTCAAAACTTGCAACGTTAATTTAACTAATTTCCCGACGTCATACAATGATCAAATTTTGCACAGCGATGTAAGTCGGGTGACAATACAACATTCCATTGTTACTTTTACATATTTCTAGAAATGTTTATATTTTAAAAACATATGTTAATATTTTGTTATTACAGACCTCTTTATCCTAGAATCTGGGTTTGGCTGGTTGCAGAACACTTTATGATTTGAGCCACACGATATTAACTTGTGAAAAAGTATGAACACCGCAATAACCTAAAGAAAATTAATAGAAAGGACTCTCTTAACGGTGAAAATTAACCAGGACACCGCCACCAGTTGAGCACAGAGATTCGAAATAAGACACGTGACTAAGCTTCTTACGTAACACGTGCACTATAAATATAAGTTCGAAAAAGTCGTTTGCCAGGTCGCCTTCGTGGATGACTGGTCAAGACGTCAGCTTCTTGAGTTGAAGGTCTCGGTTCGAATTTCGCCCGGTACAACACTTTTTCTTCTTTCTTCTTTAAATGTATATTTTTATATGTTCATATTTATTATTAAATAATTGCTAGGATGTGTATAAATAACTGATTGCTTCTGAAAGCTAGGATGTATTTGGATGCACACCGAGCGAGGTGTGCAATGGGGGCACAGTGCGTCCGAAGGGCTGGGCGGCGGTGCCGCTGGGTGACACAGCCCAGGTTAGTTGAATTTCACCTGTCAATTTTCTATTTGGTACACATAAAATTCATTTTATCCTAGTCCCTGTGCTGTTCATTTGCACGGTCGAGACAGTCGTAATAAAGAACTTTTTAAAGACATCCTTTTCTTAAGCAATTCATACTAAAATGTAAAAAGAATGTTCATGCATGTTTAAAAAGAAACTGATGGGGCGCGCAAATTCAAGAATTTATAAAGTGACTCTCTATGAGAGCGCGCGCCCTATGATTTTCTTTTTAATCAGCCGTTCCAACCTGAGGTTTTGTGACATATCTTGTATAAGAACCAGCGGTGGTCGTGTAGATAGCATTAGGAAGACAATTATTATTCAATTACCGAATTCCAGAATGTCGAGATTTCGGAACTTCGCAATTGTAGAAAGTAAAAATACCATACTAAAAAATATGAAACATAACAAAAAACTTGACAGGATTGTGGGAAAGAAACCATATAAATCCGCACTTTCACTAATTGATTAATGGAAGTAAGTTCGAAAATTTTCATTGACATTTTCTTTTTAAATGTGTTCAAAACTTTGCTACATCGAGACTCCGGGGTTTCGGAATATCCCAAGTTTAATCCAATATTTTCAACTGATATGAGTATCATTGTAATCGAACACTGGAAATTTAAGTCATGTTTCTTCGGAATGCGTTTGTCGGCGTGTTCCTCAGTGTGTAGAGCCCGGGATTCTTACTCCTCAGGTCTTGAGTTCGAATCCAAGACAGATTTTTTCTTTATTAGTAGAATTCCACAAAAATATGATACAAGGAGTGGTTGCTACGAGAAACATTTTCAGAAAAGTTTAGGTAGCCCTAAAAAGGGCTGTTTTGGGAGTTCGGGTGAGGGACACTATATTGTGTCCAAGATTCTTCTGCATTTATAACACACCACCCTATCTCCTTCCCCTACCTCCAGCCAAGCCTCGGAAACAAGGTCCCACAGGTAATCCCGAGTTCTTGGTGCATCTGCCTCAGGCCAACCGTCAATTAGAGTACGCTTCACCTCTGCCCACATATTTTCCATGGGATTGAGGTCTGCTCCATAAGGCGGCCAGTCAATTAAATCAATCTCAGGCTGCCCTGCGAACCATTCCTGAATCACACTGGAAGTATGTATTGAGACTGGTCTTGCTGGAACTGAATAACACCATAGTCGTGCTAAAGTACTCGTACTGATGGCACCTTGATGTTACTCATGATGTGTAAGTACTGAGCCTGTCCAGGTGCCCCTCAATTCTGTGTAGCTGTCCTGCACCACGACTGGAAATCCAACCCCAACATGAAATAGACACACGACCACTGAGATTGCAAGCAGCCACATATCCAGGGTCATATCGGGTACCCCTCGGACGATACACAAAACGGCGCCCCTTATTAGATGTGAACATGGATTCATCTGAGAAAGCTACGTTTTTCCAGTTGCTATCGAAAATTCGCATGTGCGAATGCGAGACGGTAAATTTTGTGTTCGTCTGAGAGTTTTTCTTCAGGGCAGCAACACGGCCACGTAATACAATCTTACGAAGCCTTCGGAGCGCTGTCTGCGTACTATGAGGAAGCGAGAAGCTTCCCTTAGCTATTTAGACGTCCTTTGTGGGTCTAACCGGGCTTCGTCCACCAGGAGAGCGTAAATTGCCAGTCTTACCTGTAGTACGATATTGTCGAATCCATCGCCTGGGTGTAGAGGCAGGGATACCCATTCGTCTCCCAGCTGCAGTTGCAGTATAGCCCACAAGGTAATTACAGCTGAACGTCTGTCGATTATCAGCATTGCTCTGAGCTGTGAGCAGCAAAGAAACAAATAACAGCAGGCAACTGGCATGTGATTGGTGAATTGCAGGGCACGCCCCTTGTGGAGAACGATTTGGTTAAGATTCGCGCAAGGAATCTTAAAATAGCGCAAGGAATATAATAATAATAGTTTTCATAAATGAATTTTCGTAAATGACAAAAGCTGTTTTAATAAACAAAGTTAATTGTTATACTACCTTTACACGTATAAAATATACATTCTGGATTTAAACCTAGGAAAAGCATCCACAGGCGTGCTCTGTTACGAAAACAACAGACAGAAATAAATCCAATTTAATCATCCTTATCTAAAATCACAAACGTATAAAATGGTCCACTTAGCATGACTTAATCTGCTGGTGCTTTAATAAGACAAATCTTGGCAACATTTCTCTAGGTGTAACAGTAGCTCGTGGTTAAAACTTTTTTTTCTAAACCAGTATTACACGGTCGTGGGTTCGACCCCTGGTCAGGTCAAGTATTTTTCCTACTAGATAATAAGACAATAATAACTTCTCTTCATCAGATGACAAGAGTATAGAATTTGGCAGCAAGAGAGAGCGAGAGGGAAAGAATAAAGCATTTCAGACCCATGGAAAGAACTTCTGTCTTCTTTACTGATGAACAGTTTAGTATCTTAGTGACTCATCCTTCGTGGGGATCATGAACTTTGGGGATATTGAATTTGTATCAACTTTGGGGATAGTGAATTTGCTGTATAGCACTTTGATCCGACTTTGGATATAACATTTACTTAATTTGTATTGAACGTTCAATTATAATATACCGACGTTCTGTCAACACCCACCACTTCTCTGATGTTATATTTTAAATATAATAATTACTTATGTCCTGAAATGCTTGTATGGATACATATAAAACTAATTATTCATGCTTGAGGAATATATCATTACATAAAAATAAAGTTTCCAGAACGAGATTCGAACCCACAACCTCACGATTAGAAGGCACGCGCTCTACCACTGGGCTAACATAAACACATCTATCTACTTCTTTCTGATAGAACTCCTTCTGAAGAAACATGACTGAATTTTCGGTGTTCAAGACAATGAAATTCATATACGTTACAAATGCTGTTGTTTTTCTCTCCTTTCTCTTGTTTATTGTACTATGAATGTGAGAACTAAGTTTGCTGTCTTCACTTTCATTGCAAATATGCTTTCACGTGTGGAAACGTAGGTGACAAAACGATCACGTGCTCAAATGTATAGATGGTTTCGAAGTACTGTATCATTACGTAGTTTAATGAATGATACTTTTTTTCTACACTTCGTAACATTTCAACATGTCTTATTCCACTTAATAGAAGAAAAACACATTTGTACAATTATTTCTCAATTACGAAGGTTCACCCTACCTTCCAGGGCTCGAGTCTAGAATCTTTGGTTTACTTTTTCCGAAGATAGCCGAAGTTGGACTTAGAGAATTTTCAGCTGAAAATTGGCGTAATCAATTCGGTCATGCATTTTTGAATAGGGTGTACATAAGATGGATATTGCTCACCGTTGCCCGTGGCTAGGTTCATGAAATACTGTAAAGCACGAAGTGACGTAGTTCAATTGGTAGAGTGCAGGGATTCCGCCAGTACTTTCAGTTTGGGGGGGGTGTAAAATCAAAGGAGGGGTCATACATGGTTTCTTTCAATTTTTGACTGGTATAAATTGTAAAGCTTAGAGTATTCTCGAAAATGTGTTGAAACCCCCATAGGGAGTCTGGCAGAATCACTGGTAGAGCGTTGGATTCGCATTCTGGATGTCCTAGGCTCAATACCAGCGACAGATCTTCCTGATAGATTTTTCCAGGGATTTTCTTCGGTCACATCAGGCAAATGCTGGATGGTGCCTTGAACTTAGTCTCTGGTCGACTTCTTTCCATCCTAACTGAGGTTTTCCATAGTTTTTCCTCAGTCACACCAAGCAAATGAAAGGATGGTACGTTTAAATTAGGCCCTACCAGACACCTACTCGCACCCTTTCCTCTTCCCTAACCCAACCTGAGCCTTAGATGCCTGAAAGTCATAAATAATGTTCTAGTTCGAACCTCACGGGTGATCATCTTGACATATTGTCCAGGGTTCCGTTCTTTACTAAGCGAATACCGGATGGCACGTACGTAAAATTTTCCATTCTTTCCTTTACCATATGCCGGTTCGATTCAAAGACGCTTAAAGCTATACTTTAATTCAGTTCAACAAGATGTAATCCAACGCGATATTTAAAAAGAAACAGCAATACATCAGATCATTTATTGTAGTATTTTCTATCTTTTGCACAAGAGCAGAAGAGAATGGAGCATCACCTACAGCGGGACGCCGGAAAAGCGTCCAAAGGAAAATCATCCAAAGGGAATACCGTCCAAGGTTTTTAGGAAAATCATCCAAAGGGAAAATTATCCAAAAGAAAATCTTACAAAGGGAAAACCATCCAAAGGAAAAGCAATCAAAGGGAAAACCGTCCAAGGAAAAATCCTCCAAAGGGAAAACCGTCCATACTGATATTTTGGTTGAAATTTCCTTGAACGGGAAAATCGTCCAATAAAAATTGCATTAATTTTATTACTATTAATTTCATACTAAAACCAGCCACGGGAATATCATCCAAAAGGAAAATCGTCCAAGGGAAAAGCATACAAAGGGAAAAGCTTCCAAAGGGAGAAACATCCGAAGGAAAAACAGTCCAAGGGAAAATCATCCAAATGGAAAAGCGTCCAATAGGTTTCGTTGACGGGAAAATCATCCAAAGGGAAAATCACCCAAAAGGGAAAATCATCCAACAGGAATGTTGTCCAAAGGTAAAATCGTCCAACGTGGCCTCTCGTTAGTCTTGTAAGCAGTGTGACAATATTTCTTGAGAATTTTAACTATTATTCTGTAGATAATGCTGTTTTGTTCTTATTGAGAATATTTAGTAGAATGTCTTTTATTTCTTTGTTGTTAATGCTTCTAGTTTAACGAATCGGAAGTTTTATTTCTTTACTTGTAATATATTTCACGTAAAGTTTTTTTTTCTCGGATGTTGAAACTTTGGCAAAATTATTTATAATTTAAACCATGTTTCAAATGACCTTAACTCACAGTCTCGGAAATTTCTTAGTAATAAATTTTTATCTGCTAAGAGTGAACGAAGAAAATGGTGATACCACATTTCGTCCAACGAAATTTTGTCCACGCGACAATTCGTCCAGAAGACATTCGGTTCAACGGATTTTTCGTCCACAAGACATTTCGTCCAATCGATCTTTGGTCCAACGGATTTTTCGTCCAATCGACTTTTCCAACATTAATGGAAACGACAATTGAGGTAAACCAACTCACAAGGTTTTCTAGGGCGAAAATCAATAGCCATTACAGGCACAAACCTGCCAGTTCACGGCCAGCACTAATTATACACTCTCTCTGATATGTAGGCCACTAGACCACGACCAAAAATGAAATATACCACGCACACAGCAAAAGCTTTTGCTAATAAGAAAACTATCTTTGAAAAGAGAAAAAGAAAACAGAAAGAACCGACCACCAATTTCACACAATTACTCTTACATGCACATTAGATATTTTTTTTCTGGCATGTGTGCTAACTTGTCATATTGATATAATGAAAAACACAACACACCTAATTTGAACGAGAAAGAGGAAATCATCCTAAAGAAGGCCTTGGGGAGGCACAGTGGTTAGTGCAATCTCCTCTTATATGCATGGCCACAGGTTCAATCCCAGTCCGGTCTGGTTCCTGAAAAAAAGGCTGAAAATAGACCCAAACTGGAACAAACCCAAAACTTCCCAAACACGTTTTACATACCCGACTAGAAACAATGTGAGATCTCGGAATAGCCAGGAGATTAGTACGCTCACACTTTATACATGAGATTACGGGTTCGATTCCCGCCAGACCCACTGAAAGACTGGTTTAGAATATGCCTTACCAAAAACTGTAGGCTTCATCCTTAAAAACTCTCGCACCCACCCAGGACATTAATAACAATTGAACGGATCAAACAAGGTGCAAACTGCATATTTAAACACAAAAACAACACAATACTGATTAACATTTATAATAATAACACAATAATTCTCAAGCACAACGACCGAGCAGTCTTAACTAACATAAAAACCACTCTTAACCAAACCAACCTGTGAACACGGCACAGTTGCGTCCTGAACCCAGTACCAACGTGTTAAACATACAAGAAAATAATTCCACAAACTTAAGAAGCCCAGCAGTGGTAAAGAGTTTCGATAATAAAAAAGATACCTCACAAATCGGATGGAAAACGGGCATGTATACCCTCTAAGGATGCCCTACCGTAAAAATAGGAATCTAAACTGTATCCACGGACTGTGAATGCTCCGAGGTACTGGGCTTCAAACTCCAGTGCATGAATTATATCAGTTCTATTTAGTTCGGCAAGCCGAGCTCCCAGGAGTTTGATTAGGGCTGTTAGCCCCCTAGTTAACCTTGTTTGAACCTAGGTACAGAGTATCGTTTGTAACACTTGAAGCCCCTGCATAAAACTCAAACGGGTTCACAATCACATACATAAAAAATAAATTTAATAAAAATTGATCTCAAACATACACAGCTGTATAGCATATATTAAATATACTTTCAGTAATATATGAAATATCGAAAAAGTGAACAAGAAGTGTTTTCGATCTCTCCTGAACGTAGGTAGATTTTTTTTAAAAAGTCCACCTCAAAAACGAAGGAAAAGAGAGGAATAATGAACCGTGGATGGCGCCATAAACCGCGCAGCAATTTTTAAACCAAAAAGAAGCTCCGCGATAGACCGCATTGTCCCTCTGAAAAAGAGTATATAAAAAAGAAAGTAAAAAAACAAGTCTCTAAAACTACCTTCACATGCGTGATCAAGAACATAGCCACAAATATTCCAATAGAAGAACTCAAAGCATATCTTAAACAAGAAGGTTTCCCAATTACCAACGCCACTCGCATAAGAAACGACAAAGGGCCTCTCCCTTTAGTCCGGCTCTTCACTCAAGATCCAAATATGGTAAGCCAACTCATCACGAACGGAATCACTATAGGATATACTAGATACCGAGTCGAGGAGTCCAAAGCAGCCGGGAGACCTCTGCCATGCAGAACTTGTCTGCTGTACCACAAAGAAATCTCCTGCACCAAAAAGCGTGCTTGCTACAAATGGGGCAAAGCACACTTCAGCTCCACCTGCAAAGAAAGCCCAAGTAAAAACTACTGTGGCACCTGTAAGGCTGAGGGACACAATACAGCTGCAGCAAACTGCCCCAAGAGCCCAAAACACGCAACTCCCATAATACCAGCAAAAATATTCAGGGACCCAAATACACAAGAACAAACACAACAAGACAACCAAGTGCAGCCCACTTCACATGTCAACACAGAAGAAACTGATCTGATCACAGCCTCCGAAGAAATACCTTTAGATCAAAGCGTCAAAGATTACGTTGACCAGAAAATTGAAAAACACTCAGAGAAACTAACGAAATGGGTATCCACAATACTGACGCTAACATTACCTCACGAATCGTTCAACAAACTTTCCACAGCGATCAGAAAAACCTCCGAAGAGATTATGAATTGCAGAATAAACATCCTTCAGTCCGTGGACGGACACATTCACGTAACTCAAGAGCCCTTCTACAAGAAACAGAAAATGAACACCAACATCCAACCTGCAATAGAGGAAACAAATGGCGCACAATAGGATACCGGGCAATCAAACACAATTACCAAGCAATTCTGATCAAACACTAAAAATAATATTTATTAATATCAAGTGAATGAGACAAAATTAACTAACAAAGACTGGCTTAAAGCTAAAGGCTTCAAAGTATATCGCAAATGCAGAAAAACTGCATCAGGAGGGACTGCAATATTGGTTTCCAACAAGATAGAATCAAGAGAACAAAGCCTCCCCGCAAACCTGCAAAGCGATCACACAACCCCAATCCTGATATCAATAAGAAATCGCAACCAACCAATCTACATTGCAACCTTATATTCCAGCCCCAAAACTGACATAGCCACCAGCCTCCCACTCCTCTCTCACCTGCAAAAACTACAAAATCTCATTCTAACAGCAGATTTAAACAACCAACACTATCTAATGAATGACGACATAACAAACAACAACGGAAAACAACTATTCCAATTCCTCATTAACTCTCCGCTAATAAATATAAACGTAGGACCCACGAGATTTACTGCCACGTCAGCTACTGCTCCGGACAGAACACTTCCTTCACCAGCAATGTCGAATAAGCTTACCAAGAAATATGTACAAAAAAGTCTACCATCTGATCACGGGGAAATATACCTCAACTTCAATACCAGTATTGACAAGAACAACATAATCGAAAAGCGTAACTATTAAAAACAGATTTTGAGAAATATAGAGCAAATCTCGACAAAGAACTTACTAAGATCAAAACACATATAGTAACCACGGAAGACATAGAAAATACATACGCACTGCTCGAAAAGCACATCACACAACAACTCGCAGAAACAGTCTACATAGAAAAAATAATTCTAAAAGCAGAGCGGCTACCACAATGTATCATTCAACTCATCAGACTGAAGAAATCACAAATATGGACCCTCGGAACAACTGAAAGCAGAGATTAACAGATTACAAAAAGAAATAAAAAATGAAATTAGATTATTCAGGGAGGAAAAAAGGTAAAAACTCACCACAGAAATAACAGATGCATATTACAATAACATTAAAAAAGTTTGGAAACTGATTGCACAAAAGATAGACAAAAGTAATAGACAGCCACATCCCAGCAAGCTAGATGATATGCCAATCACCAGCGATAAAGACATTCTAGACATATTCTACAATAAGCACAAAGCAACCACCAAAATAGACAACACTGACCAACATAGCAGAATACAGGACGAAGTAGCGAGAACTACCTACACAATCAAGGCACTCTTAAATCACAGTGAAGATCTATCAACACTCGATAAAGCGGACGTACATATTGGAGATATAGACATCCTCCTAAATGACATAACACCACAGGAGATCGCTGCTATTCTGAAGAAAAAGAAAAACACAGCACCAGGACCAGACGAAATACCGTATATTGCGCTGCAGAAAGGCCCACAAAGACTACTACAAATTTTAGCTGATCTATACAACACCTCACACAAGCTTGGATACATCCTTAGAAATGGAAGACAGCACACACCATCTTCATACCTAAACCACAAAAACAGATTTAAATCAGATAACTACAGACCAATAACTTTAACAAA
>JAGDQP010036523.1:4569-19025 GCA_022664845.1 Lepisma saccharinum | reverse complement strand
ACTGTATATGGATTATCAACTAATGCTTTAATTCGTACCTAGTTAAGTGAGAGGTTTCCTATTCTACGTTCATTGAACAGAAACACAAGATTGTTCGAAGAAATATAAAAATTTCAATTTATTCATTTGAATTTACATAATGTAAGCTTTCGGAGTTGAGAATTTCATAAAATCTGAACAGAATTACTATTGTGCTGTAGGAAGCAAACAAATTTGTATCGTCTATCTTTTACACATTGTGAATTTATTAAGCCGAAACGAAAGTTGGTTTGTCAGATATAAATGTCCATAATTTATATAATAAATGATGAATTTCACTGAAATTTTCACAAGTTAGTCCCAAAATATTGTTAGTCAATCTAGAAAAGTTTTACTACATAATTATTTACAGAAATGAAGTTATTGTCCAAAACGTACCTTAACGAAAGAAACAAGTTGGCCTTATAATAGGCGTGACGTCATTACAGATGATTACTACATTATACAATTGACGCTCTGAATAAATCTTGAATACGCAAAAATAATTTATAAAAGTGACCATTGAACGGAGAATAGTGGCTGGAGTTGAAACCAAAATTAACTAAGCATGTCAAATTATTAAATCTACAATTAACGTCAAAATTTCATAAAAAAAACTGTACGCAAAATTGGTCGAACATACATGTTGCTAATTTGAGTAGTAATGGAAATATACGGTAGCTGTTTACATTGCTAACCGGGAATTTGAAAAGGAGTTGGAAACTGGAGACGAAAAATTAGGCATATAATTATTAGAATCTAACGATCCGATATTTGAAATGTAGAAATTCGGTCAATAGCATCCCCATACTCAAATTTAGAACATGTTATACATTATGACAAATGATCTCAAAACAAAATAAATAATTTTATTGACGTGAAATTTTGAAGTAAACTTGTTGAGATGAACTTTCTTGTTAGCACTTGTATATGTATTATTCTTGTTACGACTATTAATATATTTCACCGGAATGGAAGAAATGATGTCGGAATATTCTTCTAATTTCTAAAATTGACATATATAGTTACCAATTGCAGGTGGGGCTCTGGAATTACAAATGACGGAAAGTCTAGACATCCATCCTTCTGGTCGGAAAAAATGGAACTGAAACTAACATGGCGGGGAGAGCAGTTCTCCCATCAAACGGAGAAGAAGGCTGATTAACACCAATCAGCAAGAAACACGGAGCCAAGCATTGACTAAGATCCAATCAAAAACAAGCACTAGATCCAAGTCTATACTGCGTGACTAAGGAAAACCTGAATAGATAACGACTGAAAACCAAAGAAAAATTAAAACGAAACACGCTCAAAGCGTGACTAAAACCAAACAAATAGAATGAACTAAGGAGAGCACGAAAGGAAACAGAACGTACTAAGAAAATAAACGGGGAATAAAAATAAAAATGGAACAGCAAAGAAGCTGTTACAACTTCTTCGTTTGTGTTACACGTCTTCTTATTTATTCATATTTTTTGTTCTTGTACATTCACTTGTTCTCCACAAATTTTGGCATTTAGTACTAATACAATAGTCTTGAGTTTGCAATGTCATATAAATTATGTATGCTTGTGGGATCTTTCATTATGTAGCATACATGAGTAATACAGAAAGATTACACATCACTTTCGCCATACGTTCTTATTTTCTATAGCGGACCATATTGGGAACACCATGTTCCCAATGTGGCTCACTGGCAACATTTTAGTTTTCGATTTATTACAATTGTATACGTCATTTCTAGGAGGAAGATTTATTTTTTAATTTGTCCAGTCTCCCAACTTGATGGTTCAGTTGATTCACACGAATAAATAGTCTTTCTTAGTGAAAAAATCAACAAAGTTAAGGTGGACCATATTCGGCCCCCCTACCTTATATATACATACATGTATATGTATGCTTAAGTAGTTTCCGGTTTACCTAAGAGATGGCGCCAGCGAAAAGTACGCAGCGTATTCATTTGACACATACGTCATTTTGTTTGTCTGACATTAAACTACAAACACACACACGTTGAGTCCGCCAAACACTAGCGACTTTGTTTTATCGTTCAGTGATCATGTCGAAGTTTGTGCCTGAAAAAGAACATTTCCGGCACGCATTGCTTTTCTTATTTAATCAAAAGAAAAAGGCTTTTGAAAGTCATCGTGTGCTGATAGAAACATATGGTGAACACGCTCCATCGATTAGAACATGTGAGACATGGTTTCAACAAGTTAAAAGTGGTGATTTCAATGTGAAAGACAGTGCGCGCTCTGGTAGACCACAAAAGTACGAAAACGAGCAATTGCAGGTGTTATTGGAGGATGACCCAACTCAAACTCAACAGCAATTGGCAAAAGCATTAAATGTGTCACAAGAAACAATCAGCAGACGTTTACGAGCAATGGGGAAGATCAATAAACTGGGTAAATGGGTCCCACACGATTTAAATGAACGTCAAATGGAAAATCGCAAAGTCACTTGTGAAATGCTGCTTCAACGCCACGAAAGAAAATCCTTTTTGTATCGAATTGTGACGGGTGACGAAAAATGGATTTATTTTGAAAACCCGAAATGGAAAAAATCGTGGCTTTCACCTGGCGAAGCCGGTTCTTCAACACCAAGGCCAAATCGCTTCGGAAAGAAGACAATGCTTTGTGTCTGGTGGGACCAGAGCGGTATTGTGTATTATGAACTCTTGAAGCCCGGCGAAACCGTTAATGCACAACGCTATCGCCAACAAATGATTAATTTCAATCACGCATTGATCGAAAGACGACCGGAATGGGCCCGAAGACATGGCAAAGTGATTGTGTTACACGACAATGCGCCGTCTCACACAGCAAAACCAGTGAAAGACACCTTGAAATCGCTTGGATGGGACATCCTTTCGCACCCGCTTACTCCCCAGACCTGGCGCCATCTGACTATTACCTCTTCGCATCAATGGGGCACGCGCTCGCAGAGCAGCACTTCAGCAATTTCGAAGACGTTGGAAAATGGCTCGACGAATGGTTTGCCTCAAAAGACAAGCAGTTTTTCTGGCATGGTATGCATCAATTACCTGAAAGATGGGCGAAACGTGTAGAAGCCGATGGTCAATATTTTGAATAAAACAAAATTAATTTCCCTTGAAAATTACGTGTTTTCTTTACCACAAAATCCGGCAAAAACTTATGCATATACCTGGTATATATGCATATACCTGGTATATATGCATATTTATATATATATATATAAATAACGGGAAACAAAAACTCTTATTACAAACAGGAAAATTATTTTGGGGGATCGTCGGGCAGAAGGCACGGTAAAAGGGGATCGCAGCATGAAAAAGGTTGAGAAACCCTGCCATATACCGAAAGATTTTCTAAAAAAAGGCGCTGTTGCATAACAAGCAGGAGTAAGAATTGCATCATTTCATCGACCGTATTGTTTATTTGTTATCAAAGAGATTGAATATCATTATCCGATTGGATCCTGGGGATGATTATGTCATCCTCACACACACGGAAAGTCTTTTAATTCGTGCTCATTTCGACCTACCTCTACTTCAGAAATATTCCGGAATCACCTTAGGGTAGTCCCTTGCGCACTAATCGCACAATTTTGTAAAATTTACTGTCAAATAGAGCAGGCTCAAAGTCCGCATCAGTTCTACTGGTAGAAATATGAAGGTCTAAAGTTCATTTACGCACTCTTTCGGCAGCCTGTAGCTGCCTTGACGATGGCAGCTGATTTTTTTTATTTATTTATCAGTTTGCAGGACAAGACCTTTCAGGAAATACTCTACAACTTTTCAGGAAATGCGGGGGAGGGGGAACTTGGGCAAAGTCCCTTGTTAGATATTTTTAATGATTCATGTTCTTTATTGGTCACCATTTATGGCCAAATGTCTCTAAGTGTATAATCTAAAGATTTTATAATGATTGGCGAGCTCGAAGTTATATTCATGAGTTTTCGATGTCGGATTACATCACCAGTAAACATTGCTAATCGGTACAATAAATGGCTAACATTTTGTGGACTTCCTTTTCTTGATATGTTCTCGCAATAAGTTTTTGTTTTCTAAGTTCCAACTATGGGAACACAGATTGTTTATTTATGAACCCCGACTTCGAAAACAATATTTCATTGGAGATATTAAATGTAAATAGTTGTATTCGGTAGCTTTCAACTGTAAAAAAAGGCCGGATTTGAAATGGAAAGTCATTGTGTTATGATTACCTTAAATGAACAATAACAAAAACACGCAAAAATTACTATTTTAATAGTTTTTTACACGCTTTTCATTAACTTACTCTGTAATCATATTTCATCTCTGCTACAACATTCCATTGTTACTTTCATATATATATATATATAATAAATAATAATAAATAATAATAAATCACAGCCATATTCAATCCACTAGTGGATGAGGCCTCTCCCCGAAGGGAGGAGTTGGTCTACTGCTCCCACGCTGACCAGACGGGTTGGGAGAGGAGAGCCGAAGCTCTCACTGTGATCGCCACTGTCTTTTATTCACAGCAGCTCCCCAATTGTCCTCACGATGCTGGGTCAACACCGAAATATTTGAGCCCCCATCGGGAATCGAACCCGGGACCGCTCGCATTGAAGTCGAGCGCGCTACCGACTAGGCTACGCAGGAGCTCATATATATATATATATATATATATTTGTGTGTGTGTGTGTGTGTATGTATGTATACATTTAAAAATATTATTTTAATATTTTTTATTACAGACTTCTTTATTCTAAAATAAATACTAGTCTGTACCGTGGCTGGGTTTGGCTGGTTGCAGAACATTTTAGGATTTGGGCCACAAAATATTAGCTAGAGAAAAAGTATGAACACCGAAATAAACCGTATAGAATAATAAATAAAATAAAATAAAATAAAAAAGGATTTAAAAATAATAATTGAAAATGGCTTTTAGAAAACACGCCTTTTTAAGTGAAGAAAAATGGACTACAAAGTAAAAAATAATAAATTTTTGAATCTGAAAATAAAAGCGTGGGTGCTCTTAGATATTATGATAAAGTAAGCAAGAGCACCCACACTTTTATTTTCTGATTCATAAATTTATTATTTTTTACTTTGTAGTCCATTTCTCTTTGCTTAAAAAGGAGTGTTTTTTAAAAATCCTTTTTTAATTATTTTTTTTTATCCGTGAATAGACAACCATTACCTTCATTCTAAAAGAAAGCAATGTCAACAAGAAATGTGCGGAGTTAATGTTTTTCATAGTGTAAATTCTAAACACTTAATAATTCCGCAATAAGTTTTCCAGGATTAATTTTTCAAATACGTTTTGTTCACGAAATACCCTGATAAAGATTAGAAAGTTTATTTCACTAATAAGAACAATTTAACTTTGATTTGACAAAATAGAGACAATATTACATTCCAATAGGAACCACTTTCCGTATGAATTATTGTAGTAATGAAAACTGTTGTGCCATGATTAAGATTTTAAACTCATTAATAATACTGTATATTTAATAGTCGAGTTTATAATATTTTCACAATTGAAATAAAGAAATGACGAGAAATGAGCAAATATTGTGTAGCTGCTTTGGTATAGGAATTTCAGTGGATCACTAAAAATATATAGTTTGAATCTTTCTCAGGTTGAAAACGGTGAGCAAGATTCAATAATAATAACAATAATGTAAATAAGATAGATTGTAAGTTTCTACTATTTGGTGTTCACTATAGACAATTATACGTCAGTGACCTTAAATGGTTTTGACAGAACATAATATACTCTATATACTCAATAGACACTATATAAACATCAAAAGTGTAATTTTGACTTTAGCAGTTCGGAAAACATTAAAGCAACAGTCAGTTAAATATTTTATGTTGAATGAGGTCCATGAATTAAGGTAATTAAAAATGACCTCAGGATCCCAAATAGGGTTAATAAAAATAGATAAAGAGGGCAGATAACAACCAACAATTGAGTCAGCCTTTCTCGTATGACCTCGAACTTGATTCTGAGTTTGAAAACTCAAGATGGCAATTCGAGTTTATTTATACTATTCAGTAGCGGCAATCTCCAGGAGCACGCAACTCTGGGTGAGATTTTCCTGTGTCACCAACCAAGCACTGGAATGGTACTGTTTATCTTTGATTAACACGTCGACCGCTTCGCTTTTCCCATGTACAAATCTTGGGTTCTCGTTCAAAATCGGTTAAGTCCAAAATTTCCAAAAAATGTTTTGTATTGTAATTGAGTATTGTGTTGAGTATTGTAATTGTCTGCAAGTGCTCGGATAAGAGATGTTTGCTATCTCTAATTGTTTTATGAGTAAATTCGGTTGCCAATAATGTTTCAAAACTACTCAGTTAAATGATCATTTATACGTTTTCATTTTCTGGAAAAGAACATTAAATATAATTTTGTTTTCAAGCCTATGTTAAAACCTATCAGTTTAATTTAACAAACACAGTTCTCAGTAAGTAGGATAGGAACTAACAGACTAATATTTATCTTAATCTTTTAAATTTATCGGAAATGAAGTGTCTTTATAATGCTGAAATGCCCAGGTTTAAATTTAAATCAATATATGGTCTTTAGGCATCTATGACAGGTCGAGATTAGGTAGGGGAAGGGATGCGGGAAGAAGTTGACCAGAGCTTAAGTTGAAGGCACCTTTCCAGCATTTGCTTGACGTGACTAAGAAAAAGACCTGGAAAAACCTCAGTCAGGATTTTCGACCACTGATATCGAACCCAGGACCTCTTGAATGTGCAGCTAACGCCCTACCAACTGAGCCACGACCGCTTAGTGAAATTTGCAAGTGATTTGCGTTCTAATCAGTTCACAAATACAAAACTGATTAAGATAATATCAAGAAGCATTACTGTAAATTCATGATGTTTCAGTATAGTAGAGATATCGGAAAATAATCATCGTATTCAGCCATTTTCTATCCACTGCTGGATTAAACCTGCCCCATGTTCCCCACATATCTCGGTCAGCGGCTATCCTTATTCACATAGCTGCTGAGAAACGCTTGATTTCATCTACCCGTCTTGTATTTAGACGTCTTCTAGGTAGACTAACTTTTTATTGACTTTTAATTCTTCGTGAGTCGGGAAATTTCAGTGCCTGAAGTCATCGTTAATTGTGTTCTGCCTGCAAGTTTATTCTTCTCCATTTCTTATCATTATGTCGTTTATCTCTTTAGTAACATCAATGAGTTGTTAGTGGTATCTTCGTCTGTTTTTCTTCACTCAACCTATGAATTTCATCCTTGAATATAGAAGTCATGAGTCAACAACTATGATATTTTAATTCCCGCTTCTTTATTCTTCCCTGGAGAATTTTTCTCTCACCTTTTACAATATTACCACATTATTGAAGTTTTATACTGTACACAGGAATTTTCATTATTCCCCTTCAAGTCTACATTTCAGAGACTTCCAATCTGCTTTCATTGCTCCTTCAAGTAAACTTTTATCTTCATACAACAGAATACTTTGTAGAAAACATTTTATCATCTTTCGCTCAACTCTTAATTCATTTGTTCATAGTAGATATTTTTATGTTTTTCAGTTATAATTAGTCAGTCGTTAATAATGGCTTTGACAAAAAATGTTTATGTTTCTTGAAAGAGGCAATTTAAAACAGTCGATATATAGAATATAGTATGATACCAAGAAACAACCTTTCAATAGTAAATTCTGATCAGAACTAATCATTATCTACGAAAACCCATAATATATTTTGTAATGCTGTCGTCATTAGGATAGGCCTAAAAGGGTCTGCTACTGGGAATTCCCACGCAAAATGAATAGTAAAAAGTCCTTTCACATAGTCTGGCGACATACGCGGTAGAGCGTTGGCGCCGCATGCAGGCGGACTGGACTTCAAATCCTGGTATTACGAAGCTGGTTTAGTTCGTTTCTTTCTCTTGAGATGCGTTTAGTCTAAGATGCTGTTAAAGTATCGAAACTGTTACCTATTTTTAACCTCGCTCGCCTTCTCAGCGATTTTCCGTATCGGGACGTGCGTAAGCCATAGTGCTGTTACCGCCCATAAAATTCATTTTATTTTATCTCAGCGATTTTATTAGTTTCTTTTTCTTGCATTCTGGTTCTTATTTTGTGTACAATTTTGAAAATAAGTTTCTTTTTACTTTTAACTAATATTTCTTCTCGTTGTTTCGTAATGTTTCTGTTATTTATGTAAATAAACATAATGGACTATGACAAATTTTAAATTTCAGAAGATGAAACAAAAATAAGAACGAACACGCAAAAAGGCTAAAAGAAAACACGACACAGAACTTTCAAAATCAGAGTCATACTGTGAAACAACACTTTGGACATTGATTAAAGTGAAAACGAAAATTAGAACGAAACTAATGATCTTCACAACACCAGGATTCGAAGGTTGGACCAACTTTTCACAATAATGCTTCTTCAATTCTTCGTGCACGAGATTTCTCAGTTAACAGAGCTTATAACGTCTTTTCTGTTGCACTACAGTATTGACAAAAATATGTATGGGTTTTGCTGGATACTCCAAATGTGTAAAAAAAAATTGTTTGCAATCAAAATTTGCTACATATGGAAGGTTGTGTTTTAGTAATAACACTAAATCCACGCACAAAGAATCAATGGAATTTAACAAAAAAGGTAGAAGGAAATAGAAGCTCTTAAGTGACATGCAGAATATGCAGTCGGGATAATGTTTATATTGCGTGTGAACACGAAGTCATATATGCGCAACCACTTACTAGTAGAAGTATGAAACAATGCCTTAATACTTATCATGCACACTTTAAATTCGTGTCAAAGCTATGCATAGCATGCAAATAATACTTCTTAATCCACGAACTGCAAGTTCGCAAACGACACGGCAATCGAGTTCCAAAATACATACCTAAATCTTAAAGACAGCGAGAAGACTTCGGAGCATTAAAATTTTTCAGAACGAATCTAATTCATTGCCATGAGGAGAACTTTGATTTTTTCATGGTAATACAATATTTGTCAGTAAGATCAAAAGTTGTACACTTTGGCGTTCTTAGTGGAAATTAAATTTCATGCAACAAACCTTTCATAAAGAATCAAACGATTAAAACGGTCATGGAATGCTTATGCATATACATCAGGATTACATATACTTGCAAGTAGGCGATCAAATATATAATCAAAAAAGATGAAATAATGATTCTTTCATCAATGTCGCGTATTGGCACATATCAATAGCAAAGGTTGGCACTAGACCCGAAATATGTCTATATTGTAATTTGGCTATAAGGTACTTGCTCTAGAAAATTCCTGTACGACATTAACACTCTTCCATAAAGTTTGATTTCTAAGAACACAAGAAATATCTGTAGCCAGATGAAATCGTAGGTTGGACAGATAATACTATAGCTTGGGAACACATACCGGTACGTAATAACAATGGACAAAAACAAATATTTAGATAGTTAGCAAAGGATAAACTTCAACGGATTCTCGCAATTTAACATCAAACACTTTAAGACTTCAGCACAATTCTGCTCCTGCCGTTAAATTTTGTAACATCCTGTTTCCTTACATATGATTAAAAAGTCTTATTCTCTTCGGAATACATGGAAGTACGATAAGAAATATTCTATATTGGAAATATATAGTATAAACATGCAAGATTGAATGAATACCTAAAGATATATAAAACTTTTGCTGGACAGAAAGCAGCATACGGATTGTGTAAACACCTTCCAGTAAACTTCCAGTCAATTTTCATTGAAGAATTTATAACCATTAATAGAAAGCAAAGCTAACACCAATAACAGTGTTTGGGAATCTGTTTTACTTACCATTAGAACTTAAAACCAGAACTAAATTCGGCAACAGAAATAAATAAAAAGAACGTCTTTCTGTTTTAGAAGAAAAAATGTCGATATGTCCTGAACACATGTCGATATGATGCCATGCCATTCTTGCTATTGAAATAATCTGGGTATAAACAATTATGCACGAATTTGTTGGAAATGTGTTATTTTTGATGAACTCGAACCGTTCAATTATTTAATATAAATATCGATTTAATAAGATACTGATGTGAGTAGGGTACTTTATTTTAATTGTTAATTATGGTACCTAACTTGGGCAATCTCTGCTTGAACATATGGATAAATTTGTTTTCTGTAGTGTATATGGCTTATCTACGTAGGAATCTTAACTTTATGTTAACTCTGGAAAACAAATCTTGATAATTTAACGAGTTAAAATAACTAAGCAAGAAGAAATTTTGTATTTGGATAGTTTGACATTAGGCCAAGGATCATAACGGAGTCTTGTAATCCAGTTACAGTGGAGGCATACAGATAGGGTGGTGGCAAGTGATACCACATGTTGATCACTACACCCGCATTTTGTCTCGGATTGAAACACGGTTGTGGTTTAGATTCAACTTTAAGAGTGGGTACCCTCTAATAAGCTACACACTCGATTACAACGTCAAATTTCAAATAAAACCACCTTCGGCACTGAAACGTTAAAACAGGCATCTTCTCATACCAAACCAAACTCTTGACTGTAAAGTAAACTTAAAAAAAAAAAAAATTAAAACCGTGAAAGAAAAACTTCTTGAAAGTAAGTAAAATAAATGTCTGATTCTATGTTTACATGTTTTCCCTTTACTCTGATGGATGACCAGTTCTAGACGAGGTTCCATAAACCCAATTCCATAAGCTAATGACACCTGTTGTATGTATTTTCCCTCCTTCTAAGGTGTTCGAAAAAGAAAGAAAAAGATCTCCAGTATTGTCTCTACGAAGAGGATGACGAAGGACCTACTTGAAGGATGAATTACTATGCAAACCATTTGAAGCGCCTTTCTCTGCCTTGAGGAAGGAGCCCGGTCAACTTCTCCAGCAGGAATTCAATCTTTTTTTTTTAAAAAAAAAAAAAGTGACAGCTTAATATCAAGAGGAAAAATATGTCAACGTTCACATCTAATTGGCACGAAATAACAGTAAGAAGAAGTGAACATACCATTCCTGCAATTATTTGTGATTGTTTAGTGTGTAATAGATGAAGAAAGTAGTGATTTTCTTGTTAACTGAGCTATCTTATTTCGTTTAAGATGGCGTGTTCGCTTATGGCTATTTGGTTGCTCTTGAAATTCACGCGAGACGAATAAGCAAAGGAAGTTGGTTTCTGGTCAGTAAACATGAAATATTTCCTGTTTTGCACTGGATAAAAGTCACATAAATTTCACAAACTATCTCGTTAAGACAAGCAAAGCAAACCAGAGATGAGCAAAATCGTTAATTATTTTATTAAAAATTTGTAAACCGATTTAGTAAATGTAGGAAAAAATAATTATGAATTTTATTTATGGTCTTTAGACACCTATGGCTCAGATCGGCGAAACATTAATGCTTCGGATATTACTCCTAAACCTGAATTTTATTTTCCATGTTAGATTGGCAGTAAGTTTACGGGTCATCTAATATGAACACTGTAAATATTGAAGACTTCATTAAAGTGGTTGAGTGCGACATTTATTTTATGCTGGACATTGTGACCTTTTGTTAGTAACTTTGAATGGCAAATCTTGACAAAATGATTGTTATGAAAGCTTAACACCTGGTTCAGTTAACAATCAGTCATAACAGGAGTAACGGATTGTTCCTGTTATCATCTGTCGGCTGTCATGCTTGTTTACAAGTATATATATATACTATAAGTTTTATTTGTTATAAATTATGAAGGGTGGATCCTAAAACTAGTGATTGTATCTAAGTTTTCACCTACTACATGTTTGAGGATCATATTAGGATTGAACAACCGGGGATGAAATCCTCAAAAACCAGAGAAAATCCCAGCATATCCCGCCGAAAAAGCGAACAATGAATGTATGTTTAAAAATGGCAAACCTACTCCACATTCCTTACCGCATAAAAAATTTTGTATCGTATGAACGTTATTCCTTCTTTTGCCTTTACTTGGAAAGATGTATATTTCTCGTACCTCTAATTTACTCATATGGATAAATGTGCAGCCAAAAATATGGATTACCTAGTTATATCCAGCCACATTTTGGATGAACGTCGTGTTTTCACTTTTTACAATGTATGGAGAAAGGTTAATTTAGTGGAGTTACTTTGCAAACAAAACAGGAATATACACTAACTACCGCAGGGGCTACCAACCTTAGTTAGAAACAAAGGATTCATGAATTAATTATATTTTAAAGGGTAATTGAAGGAAAATTTTTGAATTTTGGTTATCAATCCTGTCCAAAAATTACGAAAACATATTTCTTAATTTTTGTGAAATGATTTCTTGTTTGTTCTACGAATATATTGTTAAAAAAGTGTATCAATATGAAAGAGTATCTTAGTGTTGGATCCAGGATTTTGATGAGGAATAAACCGGAGGCGTTTTCGATATATTACCGCTAAGTGATTTTCTTTCAAATATAAATTTATCTTATATCCGCCCTCCTATTGCTGGAATATAACACCAGTGTTCCCCAAAATTAATATTTATAGATAAATTAGATTTGTCGGGAGGGAAATCGAATAATTTTAGTAGATATTGTTGAAATAATGCTATACAAATACATTATTTTCCCTTGAGGGTGGCCTCCCCACACCCTCTAGCTGGATCCGTCACTGGAGTATCACAAAGTTATTATTAGTATAAGAATTATTATAGTGAATGATTGCTACTAATTTTCTTTCATATTTTATGTCCTCTGTAGAATTTTAACCCAGTTATGCGTTGTATACCACTTTTTAATTGAATCTGGATTAAGTTATAAACGAAAATGTGACTATGACAAAATAAACTCCAATAATAATAACAACAGTTTTATAAAGTGCTTATTCATTCAATAGGTAGATTCTGATTTTCACTAATATTTACTCATTCATTCTGTGAATTCATCAAAATTGGACGAAGTTCAATATTTTGATCCGTTTTCTTAAATCAAAATGCAGCTTGGTTATCACCTCTTGTATAGAGCCTGCAAATTAATCTTCGTATCATGAACAGTATAGAAGAACGTTATTGAACATGGCCGCTAATAGTTTCTGCAACGTAGATCATATTCTACGTACAAAATGTAATTTGGATGAACAGCCGCACACCAATACCAATGCAAGGAATCAGTGGCTTACACAAACTACATGTTAAAATACATGTTCATTTAAAGTGTATTGTACACGATTTAGATCGATTACATGACTCAATGAATTAATGAATGGCTAAATGTACTATTGAATTAATGAATACCTATCTGTATTACAGAAAAAAAAATAAAAAAATACTCTACATAGTATATCGACACATAAAACACACAAATTACACTAAACTACATGAACGATTGCACAGTTTAATATGTAAATGAATGAACATATGAATCCTTTATATGTGGTGCATCAGTTATGTGTAACAATCTGTATGTAACATTTTGATACATACCAGGTGTGTAAATATGAAACCGGAATTTGTGCATAGACGGCGTTAGCTGTCACTGTGGTTACCGTTAAACTGCGTCCTTGGCGCCACTTGCTTGTTTTGACTGCTCATAACGATTTGCAACTCACAACCAGACAAGTTTCGTGTCATAGTGTAGTGTTTAATAGCGTTGAACATGGACGCAATTTGTACCTACAAACTACGATGTGCGGACATCATTCAGTTTTTGTTACCATTTGAAGAAAACTGCTGGAGAATCGCATCGCATGCTTGTCGAAGCTTACGGTGATCATGCTGTTGGTAAGTCACAGTGCTATGCGTGGTTTACAAAATTTAAAAGTGGCGATTTTGACGTGAGAAACAAAGAACGTGGAAGACCACCGAAAACGTTTGCTGACAGCGAATTGCAAGCCTTGTTGGATGAGGATGACGCTCAAACGTAACAACAACACGCGGATCAATTAAATGTGACACGAGAAGCAGTTTCCATACATTAAAAAACCATGGGCAAGATTCAGAAGGTGGGAAAATGGGTTCCACATGCATTGACTGAACGACAGCAGGAAAACCGGAAAACCACTTGCGAAATTCTGCTCACCAGGTTCAAAGGAAATCATTTCTCCATCGAATTGTGACTGGTGACGAAAAGTGGATCTATTTTGAGAATCCTAAGCGTAAAAGATCATGGGTAACTCCAGGAGAACCGGTGACATCGACTGCAAGACCAAATCGCTATGGACGGAAGACAATGCTTTGTGTTTGGTGGGATGAGAAGGGAGGGAGTGATCTATTATGAACTGCTGAAACCTGGCGAAACCGTTAATACCCAACGTTACCGACAACAAATGATCGATTTGCATCAAGCTTTGCGTGAAAAACGACCAGAATATGACGAAAGACAACAGAAAGTGATTGGGCTTCACGATAATGCACCCTCCCACACAGCAAAAGAGGTCAAGGAAACGATTGCGACGTTTGGTTGGGAAATCCTTCCGCATGCGTCTTACTCACC